>CM031923.1:23577274-23610414 GCA_018703695.1 Prunus fruticosa
GCAGGACCTAATTGCAACTGATTGTCTCATTAAAGGATTTCATTGCCTCAAAAATTAGTTCACAGACCCAATTGCAACTGGGGCATAGTTTAAGGACGTTTACAGTAATTAACCCTTCTTTTTAACAAAAACTTTAAGGCATAAATATTATTTTTTATTCGAAGCAATGCCATCATGCAAAGTTCCAAACAATTCTAAAATGTAAGAAACAAATATTTGCTACTCCTACTATCCCGAAACAAGGAAAGAGTTACAAATTAGTTCAAATTGCTCTAGTTCTTGCAACAAAATGGAAATTGAGTCTAGAGGGATAGAGGGAACTAATTCTCTTTACCGTTGCTTCATTTAGACCAAGAACTCCATACCTGCGTATACACTGCAAAGAGCCTCAAATACGTTTTCAAAGTCATCTACATTAGGATCCAGAAAAATATATGCTTCTTCCAAACATTCTAATTCTCCAAGGTTTGGGTGATTCATGACATTCCCAACCCAACGCAAAAAATTTAGATTTGGAGCAAAAATATTTAATGAGTGGACACCGGATAAAAAAAATCCCCAATCGATCCTTATGCTTTCAAGTTTCTCACCTGAGATTTTAAGATGGCAGATTTGAGACCCATAGGGATCATTAAAATTAAATCTTTCCAAAGACAGGCTTTCAATGGCGATACTTTTTATATTTCGAACTCCGGCAACAGTTAATTGCTTGATGCATTTGCAGGAACATGAGATCCATTTGAAAAACGCCTCATCTTCTATATCAAGCTCTCCCAACTCCAAGCAACTGAGATTAGAGGAAAAGGCAAAGGGGGGCGTTTTAATAATGATGCCCTTCATTTGCACCACATTTAGAGACCACAACGATGTGGAAAGAAAGACATAAGATGGAAATGCTAACCCTTCCTCCTCAAAATCACATAACAAGATGTCAAGACAAAGCACTTCAACATTACACCTCACTGCGTTGTGGATCCATGTGATGATTCAAAAATTCTCATTACTACATAAGTAGCATGCTTTGTAATTGCCCTCCTCTATGTAGTGACCATCCCAAAAAAGATAAAACGACTGTATCTTATTATCCCGACGATGAAACAAGAACCTATCCAATGTGTTCAACAACTTCACCCTAAGCTCACATGTGGACGTATCCACCGATGAAAAACAAAAATTCAATGAGGGAGCTGACAGAGAAAGCTCCCTGCATCCTTTGGATCCACAACTGAAACGAGTGAGCTCTTGTATATCAAGGAACGAAAGAATGTGATGGGCAACTTCCAGTGGAAGATTACTGAATCTGTCCACCAAGCTCTCAGTATGAACTCTTCCACCTTCAGAACTTGCAGTAGCCCTTAACTTTTCTTGTGTTCCATGAAGCTAAACTAACTTGTGGCTTTTGGGTTTTGCAAGACAAGTTGGGTTTTCAATTTATACTACAATTCTAGGGCAATTGAACACTAATACACTCAATAACTTGTGATGTTTAGATACTGAACCAAAATGAAGAAAAGTAGTCGCGAGTATGCTGAGTACGTACCAGTCTGGTACCCAACAGAATTGGAGCTTACTGTTTCTGTAGCTTGTAGGAGCATTTTCGAGCCAACATGGTTCCTCCAGATTCTCGACTTTGATGGATTGGGATTGGCAGAGGGAGCCCTAATTTTTTTAATTTGGGGGTTTTACATCAGTTATACCAGTACGAGGGAGGGAGTGGATGTTAGGTTGGGCTTCGATATACAATTCAAAGAGAAGATCCAAGCCCAACCTTTTTATCAGGAAAGTTTACAGCTTTAAAAGTAAATAAATAATTGTGAAATTCAGTATTATACTTTGTAGAATAAACAATTCAAGCTGATTGGGAACAAACAATCCAACTACGAAACCAGAAATAAACTGTATTGCAATGGTGAAAAAATAAAAAGAAACATAAACACCTAAACATTTTTTCTCTTCAACCTTCTAATGTCATCAATCCACAAACAACAGAAACTGTTTTGTTAAGCCTCTGTCTTACAAAAGACAACACTTCAGGTTCAAGAGTTCTTCCTTACCTGTTGCGTACCTTTTCTCTCTTTTGGTATGTGCATATTTTCCATCACCATCCAGACTATAGTTTTGATATTATTATTACAGCAACAAAATATCATGTTACGGTGTTTAATTACCATACAATAATCTCTCCTAAACTCGGTTCATTGGTTGATTGATTCAATCTTGTAACATCCCGGTCCGAAAAAAAGAAATAAAATAATTAAATTAGGAGGAAATAAATTTGAATGAGAAAATAAGTTGAAATAAACAATAAAAATAAAGTGATTTTAATTAATTAAGGGTTTTGAAAATAATAAATATTTATGTAATTTTTTTAAAAAAAAGCAAAAAGGTCATTTTAAGTTTGGGAAGGAATTTGGGACTTCCGGTTATACCGTTGCGTAGAGCATGTCGAAACGAGTCCGTAACACGTACCGGGCTCGAAATCCGAGTTGCAATGAGAGAGATACAAGCTAAAATGGAAGGGGGCAAAAATTATAATTTTTGGAAAACTGGTTTTAAACCAGATTTCTCTCTCCCATGCGAGCCCCCCCCCCCCCCCCTTGTTAGCAGCGACGGTTCCACCGTCACCACCGGCCTCCACTGCGGCCGGGATCGGACCCAAACGACCGGCACCTCCTCTCCGTCGAACCCCAGCCCTCCTCCGCCGTTGCCAGAGCTCCAGCCACCGGAAAATGCAGAAAATCGCGGCTGGTTTTTGACAGATTTTCAATCGCTCGTTCTCCCTCAATTCTCCACCAAATCGGGCGAATGAGGTATGCAATTTCGACTACTTTTCATGATCTAGCTGCTGGTTGGGTAGGATTACTTCAAGTTTTAGTGTAGGCAAGTCGATTTTCGAATTGAAAAATCTGCCAGTTTCGGCCTCTGTTTTCAGCCACTTTCGGTCACTTTTTGGGGTATGTCCAAGAACAAAAGTGACTCCAAATTAGGGGTATTACCTAGGGTAGGAGTCTTGGCTCGAGATTCTGAGATTTTCCGGCGATGCGATATCGCTTTGGACACCCACGCGCTGCCAGCGCGTGTGGTGGCGCGTGGGAACTGTAGCAGAGGGGTATTATGTCCCAATGCGATCCCTGGTCCTCACGAGCGCGTAGGATTTTACGGATCTCAATTGGAGACCGTATAAGTCTCGAACCGCATATCGCCTATTACGCGTTATCCGGGTTCGAGCAGGTTTGGACCGTTGGATGGTCTTGAATTTATTATATGTTAACCTGGGCATCCTTAGGATTGTGTAGGATTCGGCAGATCGTGAAACGGAGTCTAGGATACTCCAGAAATGCCAACCCCAAGTGCTAGGATTTTAGTAACCGTCCAATCGTGAGTCACATTCGGGCCGTCCAACCTGGACCAAACTGCAGGACGTGTATCCTAGACCTTGTGGAACCCATAGGAACTTTCGGATCGTAAATGGAGGTCGTGGGCCCCGCGGGCCCAGTTGATCAAATGTGGAAAGTTTATGTATATTGTTTTAATGATTCTTTTGAAATATATATTATATATTTGATTAATGGTTTTGGTATATTATGAAGTATTTGTGTTGTATATTTGGGTTTTGATACATTTGATTATCTTGAGTGTAGATTTATAATAATTGAGAAAGTGTTATCTTCGTTGATTTTGTATGGGGTACTTAGAATGTTAATTGGAGTGTTGTTAGCACCACCTTAGGTACCTCCCTGGTTATGGGTTTTATGTTTGAGATTTATTTTGCCCAGGCCGTCGGAGTTTGTCCAGGCCTTCGGAGATTGATTTATTTTGTCCAGGCCGTCGGAGTTTGTCCAAGCCTTTCGAATGATTTATTTTGCCCAGGCCGTCGGAGTTTGTCCAGGCCCTTCGGATGTCTTCTTAATATGATGCCTTAGAAAAATTGAATTAAGGAAGGGAATATTACTTTATAATATTTATATAAATATTACGAACTCCACCATCATACGTACCTTCCCCCTTGGATAATGATACTTGGAAACAGAGGTTATGGACACTGGGATATATGAAAATGGATATGGTTTGGATATACTATTCACACACGTGCCGGGTTTAGGGCGTGTGGGCTTTATTGGTCACGGATCCTGGAATTGTTGGATGCCGGGAAAATTGTGACATGGTATGGATATGACGGAAACCGGGGCATACCTTAACGGGGTGTCGCTGTAGACCCTTAATTGGGTAGTCTGCGCGTAGGACGGTTCCAGGTGTACGGGTCTTGATTCTTTGTCCGTACGTGCTGGGTTAGAGTGTCAGCCCCCAGCTTGGACGACTCATCCCTAGCCACATGGACGTTTGAGGGCCGGATAAGTGTGAGCTAGTCAACAATCCCTTGTTGGATTGTTTCCCCCAGGACATGATGTGCATCATCATATGTACCTCCCCTTGGATATTGATATATGGAAATTGTGGATATGGTCTGGATATGACGGCAAAAACCCGGGGCATACCTTAACGGGTGTCGCTGGAGACCCTTAATTGGGTAGTCTGCGCGCGTAGGACTGCACTCTAGACGTACGGGTCTTGATTCTTCGTTCGTACGGGCTGGTTGAGTTTAGTCCCCCAGTTGGACGGCTCATTCCTAGCCACATGGACGTTTGAGGGCCGGATAAGTGTGAGCTAGTCAACAATCCCCAGTCGGATTGTTTCCCTGGTACAAGATGATGGTGAGAGGTGGGTGTTATTATATTACATATATGTATATGTGGTTTTGATTCTGGTTTGAGATTCGTGAGCTTGTACATGTATGAACGTATAAGCCCTGGATTTGGGCAGTGTTGTTTGGCACCATACGCCTTGGATAGGGTTTGGTTGCGGATGAAACTGTTTTAAATGGAATAATTTGATAATGTGTTCATTGTACATACGCCTTGGATAGGGTATGGTCGTGGGGTTTGAATTGATATAAAGAAAGAGATTGAGAATGTGTTCTTTGTATTTTTGTTAGAAATTGGAGTTGTGTTAAATCTGAAATGTATTGTTGGTTGTATTTCAAATAATTGTATATTATCGGAGTTGTGACTGTTCAAGATGAGAACTACGTGTGGCTTGATCCCTTGTCCAAGGGTACGTAGGCAGCCTGGGGTCTCACCTAGGTGCAGCCGCGAATTTTATTGGGTGTAAAAGGTTTGATTGATTCTGTGTATGTGATTAGATTTTGATGGGGTTATTGGATGTGAATCCAATTTATTAATATCATTAATTGTTTGATTTATGCTTTGTTCGATTTAAGAACTTTACTAGTTTTGTTTCGAACCATTTGAAGGCCGGAGACCGTTTATGTGAATTGCATGAGATTGTTTTGTGCGTGCTGCCTGTTGGGATATTAAAATGTGAATTTTGTGCAGGTTGAAATTTGGGGAATGTTCAATTTACAGGGGAAGACTCTGCCGAATTTTCGGTGGAAAGTCTCGTGCCCTTATCTCTTTTTGGGAAAAGAGGATATAGTTTCAGTGAATGGGCCTGACATCGGGGTGATGTCGGAATTTCCACATGATTCGTCTCGGGTTTCGAAGGAATTGGGGGCGGGTCCTGCCAGAGACTCCTCCTAACCCCGTTGGGAAAATTTTGTCTTGAGTGTAATATAGCCTAGAGCTCTTTGTCAGTTTTGTGTTACGCTTAGCAAACTCACATAATACACAAAACACAATAACATATCTCTAGGCTATTGACAACAAATCTGTCTAACAGCATTAAAAACTACATTACAAGATTAGGGTTCTATCGTAACAGAAAAACAAAGCCAAATTGCATCCATTGACATCCAGAATAAGGTTTTCAAGTTACAACCCAAATAAATTCTTCAAAAATCTTCAACCTTCATTTTTCCCCCTTTTCATTTCCTTTGTTTTTCCTGAAAGATAACTCTGGCAACAGAATTCATCTTACTTTCATTTACCGCCTGAATAAGAGTTGATTGCTGGGGTAAATAAAGTATGACCATTTCCTTCAAATTCTTTGCATCCTCAAGCATATATCTTGCTAGCTCCAGTTCATTGTTCCCATTAGAAAGCTCTATTGTTGCTTCCTTAAGCTGATCAATAGAAGCCAAGTTTTGAGATTTCCAGAATTCCTTATTAAATCCACACAACTGGAAAGGAAACAAGCAAATCAATTTAAAAAACTAGAGACCAAATGTTACTCTCAGAACTGCACTACCTACTTATGATGATTATCCCTATACATCGCTCAGGATACAAACATTTAAGTTCTAAAAATAACATTTTCGCAGAGCACAACTATTTTTAGTTTTTTTGACCCAGATCAATACACTCACTCATTTGAGTGTTGTGGACTTGTGTGTGTGTGTGTGCGCGCGTCTGTGAGAGAGAGAGAGAGAGAGAGAGAGACAGAAAGACAGACAGACAGACTTGAACTCTTACTTCAGGTTTATGGATGAGTAAGGAAGTGTCGGACTTTATGTACAAAGTTTTCAAATTGGGCATTCTTCTCAGAAGAGAGACCATTGCCGGGACTATGTCATCATCCAAGCTCTCAATATGCATTCCCAGGTAAGAAATATCATCAAACGGTGTAGACACAGGACCTTCCCTCAACAGAGCCTGCAATATTATATAGGTGAGAGGCAAACTCTTAAATGAAACAAGTGTGAGCACCCAGAACACTATAATGAAAAAAGATTCACACAAATGATCATTGGTCAAAAAGTAATTATTATTTTATACTTTCGGTTATGTTCACCTTCTGTTTTTCAACCAAAGAAGAGATGGGAGCAAAGTGGGAAATCAAAAAAATACAACAATCTTAAATAGTTTTTAAAAAATCATTTTAGTCTTTGGTAGGTGATGTAGGATTAAAATGATCAATTTTTCATTATAACTGCTTGTTGACGGTCTCCTTTTTAATTCTATTCACTCATATGTCTTTACTTATCACTTAGAACTATATTTCATAAACTTTTTCTAAGCTTTGCTTGAACAAACCCAAAGATTGATTTCGATTTTACTGCATGAATTGTAGTTAAAAATTGTCTTAACTCTCAATGAGATCCTTCCAAGGAGGAAAAAAAATAAAGAAGTTATGTATAGGTTAAGACGCTATTATATTGAATACCTACTTAACTCGTGCTATCTGATAGAACTTGGCATCCATTTGCAGATACAAAGAGGTCAATGGGTAGGAGATTCAGTGACCCCTCTGTTCAAAGTGACGTGAAGCTTTGGCCATTCAAGGTCATTGAAGGTCCAGGTGATAAGCCCGTGATTATGGTTACCCACAATGGCCAAGAGAAACAATGTTCTGCTGAAGATGCATCATCCATGGTTCTGGAAAAGATGAGGAAGATTGCCGAGACCTACTTGGGCTCAAGTGTGAAAAATGCAGTTATCACTGTCCCTGCTTACTTCAATGACTCGCAGCGCCGAGCTACAAAAGATGCGGGCATCTCTGCTGGCCTAAATGTGTTGCGTATTATGAATGAACCAAGTGCTGCTGCCATTGATTATGGCCTTAACAAGAAGGCCGGTTGGAGTAGCCTGTGGATGATATTTGATTTGGGTGGTGGCACTTTAGATGTGTCATTGCTTACCATGAGCACTTCTGGTGACTTTCAAGTCAAAGCAACGCTGGAGACACTGTGAAGACCCGTATTTTTTTTAAAAAAGTATATATATTAATAATTTGAAGAAATAAATATTTTGTTGCATATAATTTAGTTATATATTTAAATTAATTATATATATATGTATGTATTTTTATAATTGTCTTACCATTTTAATAATCTAAGTTGGAGGTGGATAACTTAAGCAAGAGGTGGCATTGCTCAAGGAACGTGTAAACACACAAAGTTCTTATCCTCAACCGCCAAAACCAAGGATAGAATTAGGATATTTGCCGACTTATGCTAGTATAAATAGGACCTTTCATATTTGAAACAAGAGTAAGAAACAGGGAAGAAAAAAAAAGAAGAAGAGAGAGAGAAAAAAAAAAAAAAAAAAAAAAAAAAGAGAGAGAGAGAGAGAGAGAGAGAGAGAGAGAGAGAGAGTTAAGTGATGAAACTCTTGGAAGAGATATAGGGCTTAGCTTGTATTTTCTTGGAACATTGCTTTGGAATCAAGGTAGGGATTTCTTGAGTCGCCTTACGGGGATTGATCTAATTAAATTTCGTGAGCACTATATTATGCATGCTATTATTATTTGAAATGCATAATTATATCATGTCATGGAATTTCGCTGGAATTCTTGGATTGATAAAGAAAGTATGGAAAAGAGGGTAATGGGAAGGATCTTTTGTGTAGTTGAGTCTAACTCTTGGCAGGTACCAGGTCTCAGGGATCCCAGTGCATATGGTTTTTATTGGGTGATTCGGGACTGGCGAAAGGGAGTTAGACAAGATGACTAACAAAAGGGGAATTATGGGACGGTTGAAATGGGTGTTAGTTCATATAAATGGGTATTCGGGACCAAGTGGTATAAGCATGGTATGGGATGTGCATGTCTGCTTGTCCAGTTATATGAATTAACGGGTTTAGATGAAGAGCATTCATCCATGCATTGTTCTTAATTATATGATATTTGACTATGTAATTGCATGTCACTTAATTTAGTTATATCAATTTTCTGTGGTAAGGTCTCATGTCCCTACTGAGCGGTGGTTGCTCATCCCTCACTCTGTTTAATTTTTCATATGAATTAGTGAGCAAGACAAGAACTAAACCAGATGAGGATGAATTAGATGAGAGTGTTAGAGCTTTATTTATTAGTTGTAAAGTTGTAAAGATTTTGAGATCTATTTTTATAAGAAAAGTTTATTTTATGTTTCAGCTTTCTTTTTCTTTGTATTTCTTTTTATTTTATTTTCTCACTCACCGGGCGCGGGATTTCCACCTACCCTCGGGGTCTGGGCGTGACAGACACTCACCTTGGCAGCTGTTGAAATTAATACACATTTATATGTTAAAAAATATAGAAAAATCTAGAAGCTTGAAGAAAGTGCTATAAAGCTTGAAGGGAATGTTGGCTAACTCAATTAAAGATTGAAGAATGTTCTAGAAAAACCAAGAAAGCATGCAGCAAGGAATTGTGGAGAAGTTCACCAACTATGTCGGTTGAACATGTGGCTGGAAATAAAAAAACCAAGTCGGGTGGAGAATGCCTATGTCGGCTACTCTCATCTATAAAAGGCAATGTAGCCTTCCCAATCAAAGTGGAGTCTAAAGAGCAAACCCCCAAACTATAAAGGGAGCCAAGAGCTACCCAAATTAAACTATGGTGAGGAGCTAATAAGCTCACCAATCAAATTGTAAGGGTCAAATAGTCCAAATTAATCTAAGTCAAGTGTGATGGTCAATAAGCCAATATGCTAAGGAGGCAAGAGCTTAAGGGAGGCAAGAGCTACCCAAAGCTAGCTATGTTGAGGAGCCAATAAGCTCACCAAGCTAAGACAGAGTGTGATGGCCAATAAGCCAAAAGCTATAAGGAGGCCAATTAGCCTAGACAAGCCATGTACTATTCTCCTCCAATCTAATAAAATCACTTTGTTTTCCCTCCTAAATTCTAACAGCAGCCAAGACTTCGATGACAGATTGGTGAACCGCTGTGTTAAGGAATTCAAGAGGGAACATAAATTGGACGTTAGTGAAAACAAGAGAGCTCTTAGGAGGTTAAAAAATTAAAAATGAATGCGAGAAGGCAAAGAAGAGACTCTCATTTGAGTCTGACATTGACGTTGAAATTAACTGTTTGTGTGAGAATACTGATTTCACCATAACTTTTACTCGTGCCATATTTGAACAAGTAAACATGGATTTATTCATCAAGTGTATGGATCCTGTGGCAAAGTGTTTGACGGATGCGAAAATGGACATAAGCGGTATGGATGATGTTGTTCTTGCAGGTGGCTCTACTAGAATTCACAGGGTGCAACAGCTATTACAGGAGTTTATCAAGGGGAAGGAGCTGTGCAAGGGCGTTAATCTGGATGAGGCAGTGGCATATGGTGCCGCAGTTCAAGCGGCAGCCTTGACTGGGAAAGGAAAGGGGGAGTTTATTCAGGACTACACTCTCAAGGACGTCACTCCTCTGCCACTTGGTGTGGAGGCTGCAGATAAGAAATTCCTAAAGTTGATTCCAAGAAACTCTCTAATTCCCGTGAAGAAGAAAGTAAAATGTTCTATTAAGGTCCCTAAGGATAACCAAGTTTTGTCCACCTTCCGCATGTATGAGAGTGAGAGTAGAATGCCAGCAAATCTCAACTATTTGGGTGAATGCAGCCTCCGTTATATTCCTCCAGCTCCCAAACTTGTTCATAAATTCGATGTTTTCTTCGAAATTGATCTCGATGGCATCTTGAGTGTCTTCACTGAAGATAAGTCCTCAGGCCAGAAGAATGAGATCATAATCAACCGTGACAGACCGAAGAACTTTGAGGGAACTGAGAGAGATGAGGTGAGAAATTATAATCAAACTCTGAAATAGCATATATTATAAAATCTCACTCTGATATATCTTTAATTGTACCAGGTTATGTTGTTTTAAGGTGAAGTCTTGTGTTTGTGATCTACTTCATCCACGGGATACTTGCAACCCCAATATTCCTTACCAACTATGGTCGTCTACACTACGCCGCATCGCAGCATTTTTAACTGTTGCATCTGTACTCGTCAACTCAATGATCCTCACCACGTGGTGCCTCACTGTTCTCTTATTAATCCTTAATTATTACTCTCTCTCTCTATATTTTTTTAATTTATGTATCGTTTAAACTGTGTTAAATTTGAATATTTTGTTATACAAACTGGTTTACTGCAAATTGGGCTCATTCAGCTGGTGCTGGTATTGGGCTTGATTTCTTTGTTGGGCTCATTCGAGCTTGGTTTACTTTGAAATTGGTACTTAACTGAAGAGAGGGGGTGGTGGGTGTGGGTTGGTGGTGTTATAAATTAAACGCTAATTTAAAGACTTAACAACTACACAAAGCTTAACTTAACATGACAGCAATATGACTAGTCAACTGTTAGTCATAAAACAAGCAGCAATCACACAGAGAGAAACAACCAATACCTGCAAGCCTAGAAGATCACTAGTGATAACCTAGGCACTTAGAAGGACCCGTCATATATTGGCCCGCCTGGAATTCCTTGGAACCCAGAGGAAAATCCTGTGAAAATTTTTCGACATCACACAGATGTCGGGCCCACTTATTAAAAACCGAGACTTTCTACCGAAATTTCGGCATAGTCTCTCCTGAAAATTGGACTTTCCCCCAAATTTCAATATGTTAAAAATTCACAATTTAATCCCAACTGGCAGCATGCACAAGTTATCAACATGCAAACACATAATAGGCCTCCGGCCCTCAATAATTCGAAACAAAACCAACAATGCTCCTAAGTCAAACAATACATAAACCATCCAGTTAATGATCTCAAACAACTTTACAAATACCACCGAAAACATCAAACCGATTCCAATCCAATAATCACAACAACATCCAATCACATACTCAGAATCGATCAAACCTTTTAAACATAATATAATTTGCAGCTGCACCTAGGTGAGACCCCAGGGCGCCTGCGTACCCTTGGGTGAGGGGTCAAGCCACACGTAGTTCTTTCATCAATGGTCGCAACTCCGATAATAGACAATTATTACAACGGAACCAACTATACATTTCAGATCTATCACAATTCTAAATCCGATTAAAACACATTGAAACATTATCACTTTCTTCCCAGGCAACGTATTAAGAAGACATCACAGGCTTGAACTCAGGGGGGCCTGGGCAAAATAAATCTCTGAAAGGCCTGGGCAAAATGAATCTCGGACAGGCCTGGGCAAAATAAAATCTTTGAAGGGCCTGGGCAAACTCCGATGGGCCTGGGCAAAATAAATCTCCGAAGGGCCTGGGCAAACTCGCACGGGCCTGGGCAAAATAAATCTTCGATGGACTTGGGCAAAATAAAATCTCCGAAGGCCTGGGCAAACTCCGACGGGCCTGGGCAAAATAAATTCTCCAAAGGCCTGAGCAAACTCCGACGGGACTGGGCAAAATAAAATCCTCCATAAAACCCATAACCCGGAAAGGTACGAAGGTAGTACTAATAACACTCAAATTAACATTCTAAGTACCCCACCCAAAATCAACAAAGATAACACTTTCTCAATTATTATATATAAACTCAAGACACCGAATATGTCAAACCCCCATGTATCACAATTACTTTACAAAAATAAAGAATTCAACTATTAAATATAAAAAGAATTTAAATAAACCATTAAATTCAAAAGTATAAGATTTCCATAATAAAATCATACAATTAATCTCATAGACCCACATAATCAACATAAAACAAATGACGATCAAGACTCGTCCAAAGGGTCGTTCTATACTCTTCGAAGAGTGAGACTACCCAGAAAGACTCACGGTCAATCAAGGGTCAAACTACACAAACTTGGTCAATCGGGCCGCGAGGACCACGATCTCTATTTTACGACCTGAAAGTTCCTATAGGTTCCACAAGGTCTAGGATACACGTCCTGAAAGTTCCATCTGCATTGACGGTTGAGATCGCTCGATTGCACGATCGGGACGGTTATCGTAAAACACAAACTTTAACTATTTAATTCGGAACATCGGGACTGCATTCCTAATCGCAAATTCCTACACGATCCTAGGAATACCGAGATCAATACATATTAAATTGGAAGTGATCCAACGGTTCTAACCTATCGAACTCGGAAATCACACAATATGTAAAATCCGTTCGGGTTCAAACATTATCCGAATTGAGATCCCGTAAAATCTTACGCTTGTGACAACCAGGGGATTACATTGAGACATAAAGCCCCTTTGCTACAGTGCCCACACGCCGCCATACACTCTGGCAGCGTGGTTGTCCGAAGCGATCACCACTAGCGCGAAAAACTTAGAATCACAGGCCAAGACTTCTACCCTAGGTAATACACCTAATTTGGAGTCACTTTTGTTCTTGGACATACCCAAAAAGTGGCCGAAAGTGGCCGGAAATTCAACCCGATGTCCGGCCAAACCTAAATTTGAAAATTGAACTAGCTACGCTCAAAATTGATGCAATCCTACCCAACCAGCAGCTAGATCAGGAAAAATAGGTGGAAATCCATACCTTACACGTCCAATTTGGTGGAGAAATGAGGGAGAACGAGGACAAGTGGAAGTTCTATAAAAAAAACCAGCGCGTTTGGTTTTGGCGGTTTCCGGCGAGATTTCCGGCGTCTCCAAGGGCGAGGGCTGGCCGGGAAGGAAGAGAGAGTGGCGGGGGTGCGATCCGGTCCGGTCCCGTGGCCGGTGGCTGCAGAGAGATGTTCGAAATAATTACGATTGTGCCACTAAGAGTTTTTTAGATCGTATCTCTCTCGTACAACTCCCGATTCCAGCCCACCGCATGTCTACGGACTCGTCTCAGTACAACCTACGTAAAGGTACCATCCACTGCTCGAAATCCTCCCGGTAAGAATGACTGAATTACCCTACTCACGAGGGCAAAATTAGAAATTCATAATTCTTGAAATTAATTAATTCATTATTCCTTTATTTTGGGTTAGGATGTTACAAATATAGGCATCCCCTGTGCTAACAACAACTCAAGTGAGAAGTATGTGTGAATACATTAAGATCAAATAAACAGCAATATTCAATGATGACTAGTCAACAGGAAGAACACAACACCAGAAAAACATGAACAACGAACTAGAAAATTCATCCTTATGTGTTTTTAGTGACTCATTTTTGTATATATGTCAAACTAAAATTTTGGGAAAAAATGGAGCTAAAGGATTGTTCCTCTTTGTTTTTAGTGAGTCAATTTAGTTGTGCTTGTAAAGAAATAAATAAATCGTGTCAGTGGAGGTAATGTAAGTTTAGGTTTCTGACAAATAATTTTTAAATGAGTATATAACAATTTCACAAATTATTTCTGAACATGATTTAACCTTTTTTGTTCTCGAAAAATGTTTTCAAATTAACAATTTCACAACTACATTCTTAGATATAGAAAATGCAAATTTGTTTTCCCGTTTTGCTATATGTATCAAGTTTTGTTATGCTTATACCGATTTTATATTTTTTCTTGTTTTTATCCTTTATGGCCGATTCTAATGCTAACATTGGGCGGGCCGCCAATAGGCTCCTGTCATGAGC
Source organism: Prunus fruticosa (assembly GCA_018703695.1). NCBI lineage: Eukaryota > Viridiplantae > Streptophyta > Magnoliopsida > Rosales > Rosaceae > Prunus > Prunus fruticosa. The sequence goes on from CM031923.1 coordinate 23,591,457, forward strand.
ATTCTTCCTAACCTTTTTAGCTTTCTATCACGACCAAGACTTTTTCGGCTGCCATTTTTCATTTATTGGGTTATTTACTCAAATGATCCACAAATTTGTACTCAAGTTGCATTTTGATCCCTTAACTAAATTATTCGTTCAAATGGTCCACTAACTCTATATTAATTGGTGACTTGGTCCTACCTTTACATTTTCTGTGAATTTTAGTTATTGTTTGGGTTGTGCGTGATTTCTCTAGATCAATTTAACATGTTGTTGTGTTTGGTCTTTGGAGATGATTTACTCATATTCGACACATAATTGTTTTGTACTTCTATTTGCTCATTAATAATATACTATCGCTTATCTTTTAAACATAAAAATAAACTGCTTTTAACATCTAAATTATGTAAATAAAAGAAGAAGAATAAATTATTATGAATGATCTTAACCACTTAAGTTTTACTAATAGTTGAAAAGTCCAAGAAAATAAACTATGTAAATGGTGTTAGACTCAACAAGATATCACGTCAGCAACTTGAAAATTAGCCTGGGCTATAAAATTATTTTCTCAAGAGCACTACTAGAAATCTTAGTAGTTAAATTTAAAATAAATTTTCATTTTAAGGCCAAAACCAAATTACCAATTTTTTGCCCCGAACCTAATACCCCTTATTACCTTTTGGTAGGTACGTAAATTATACGGAAAAGTTTTGGTAGTGCTTGCAAATAAATAAATAAATCGTGTCCAGATGGGTAATGTGAATTTTGGTTTCCAACAAATAATTTACAAGGAGGAGAGAGAAATTGAGGTTCTCAATTTCTTCCTCTTCTCTCTCCCCTTGTCTAATCCCATACTTTTTGATTTTTTTTATAAATTTTTAATTTAAAGAGGAGGTTACAGAAATAATAAAATATTAAAAATTAGTCAAAATAGAAAATATTGTTAAAGAAAACTTTTATTTTATTATATATTTTTCTGAAGAGTGATCAACGCTTTCCTTTGTATTTTTTTATTGAATATGGCCGCGGTCATGATTTCACGCATGAGTACTAATCACTAGGGCTGTGCACGGGTCGGGTCTGGTTCGGTTATGGATTCAAACCGCACGCCAAAATTTGGGCTTGTCGGCAGGCCAAATGCTAAACCGTGGACCTCCTTTTAGGCCCATTTTCAACCTAAGTCGGAAACCCGATTTCATCAGGCCGGGTTGGTTCGGTTCGGGTATTTGCCGAAGGCCCAACAAATGCAACAATTGAAAGCTTTTTTTTTTAAAGTTTTCCAGGCCCATTTTTTTTTTTTTGTCAATTTCAACAATTCAAGTTTTGACAGTTTCTATATTTTTTCCAGTTTTCACAAATCCCATATCTATGTTTTCATCATCCACCACATATCTCCAAATACAGAAATTAATTATTATTATTACAGTCCATAGCAAATTGTGAGAGTAATCTCAATCACAATTTGCATATTTGCAAAGTTCAAAAGAAAATCCAAATAAAAACTAATAAATTTCCATTACATATACACATACAATTCCATGAATTGTTTCATATTCAAATCAGATTTGCACATCTGCACAAAGAAAGAAAAAACGAGTTAGTAAACATTTGAATTAATAACACAATAAAGCAAACCTTTTGTATGAAGTCCAAATCTAAGCAACTAAATACAACTGGGGTCATCTGAGGTGGTCACTTTTCCATCATCTTGAGCTCCCAAACTACCTGACCATATGGAATGAGAGGGAGAGAGAGGGAGTGTTTGTGTGTGTCAGCCAATCACAATATACATCTAAGTTGTAATGGAAAAGACGTAAGATATGTAATGAAAAATACCTGTTGATGGCTTGGAACCTGTCCTTTGTTATACTGTTCAAATAACATCCTGACTACAATTCTCATCCTTCCAAACTAATGCCAGTGGTGTATTTCCTGGTTGATAATGTGCATGCCTAGCAAAAACAACAATTTTACATAAATCATATGTTAAAGAAGGTTCCAGTAGTATAAAATCCTAGAACAATGGCAAGTGAGTTCTGAACCATTATTCTAACGCACAAGCAGATGTAGTGATTGCAGTGACAACATAGGGCATATTTCAGAGGATTCAAAAACGACAAAGTTAGAATCATATATCAGATCCAAACAAATAAAACTACCACAAAAAATAACAAATAAATCCAAAATGATGCAAATTTACTCAATATCTGCCAAATAACAAATAAAACTACCAAATTTACTCAATATCTCCAAATCACATTATTGAATGATGCAAATTTTCAAAATCCGAAATGAAATCATAAATAACAAATAAAACTACCACAAAAAATAACAAATAAAACTACTGAAAAACACAAATAAATCAAACAACATTGTTCAATCACTTCTCCCCAAAATCAATTCTTTGATCCTAGATATAAATGAATTCTGTTCAATCACCAGAAATTACAACACCACCATAAATAAATCAAACAACAACAAAGTTAGAAATAGAAGAAATTACCTCAAACTGTCCACCAAAAAGTACACTACCAAAAAGAATTAACAACAGATTAGATAAATAGAAAGAATTAACAAAAATTGTCAAATCCCTAACATTTTTAATTAGGGTTTACACATTAATTTTAATACCTGAGAGAGAGAGAGAGAGAGAGAGAGAGAGAGAGAGAGAGAGAGAGAGAGAGAGAGAGAGAGAGAGAGATAGAGCGAGAGAGCGAGAGTGGTCGAGAGAGAGAGAGCGAGCAAACTGGCTGAGGTGTGAGAGAGTGACTGAGAGATCGGAGAGAGAGAGAGAGTGACTGAGATCGAGAGAGGCAGAGTTGAGAGGGATTGAGAGAGGAGAAGAGGCGAGCGAGAGTGATTGATGAGGATTGAGAGAGGGCCTCTGCGAAGAGTCGAGAGGGAGAGGCAGAGTTGAGATGGATTGAGAGGCAGCGGCGGAGAGAGTCTGAAGAGGAGAGGCGAAATGGAGAAATAAAATATCGATTCAATGTTTTAGTTTTAGGGTTTCGCTATATTCCGGTGTAACATAGAGTAGGAAATGATTTTCCCTCGAATCATCACTTGACAAGTGTATTAATTATTTTTTAATAATATAATTATATTACTTGGTCCAGTTTGGTTTTGGACTTTACAGCCGATTAAGACGGGTCCAACTCTTTTCTTTTTTTTCCGATTCAATTTTTTCAATGAAAACAACCAAACCGACCTGAGGCGGTCCGGTTTGGTCGATTCGGTTGGATTTTTGGTTAAAATGCTCACCCTCTCTAGTCACTGAGACTTTTGCTTAAAAAAAAAAAATTTATAATATATAGGGCTTGCTAATGGGTATTCCACTTCGTCCTCACCTTTTTTTGGCTTTCAATCGTATTGATTTTTTCAAATCAAAATGAATCACCAAACTCAATGATACAGCCAAGACAACAGAGAAAAACAACCCCCAAACCAACATGGCTCCCATGTGATTGCTCTGCTCTAATTCCTTGGTTCTTGTGCTTTGAACCTTAAATTTTTGCTTTGACTTATGAAATTCTATATTATTATTAAATAATATTAATTTCATAAAGTTTGATTCTTTCTTTGCTTGTGGGAAAATCCTCAAATCAAAACCCTTTGTTTTTTCATGCAAAAAAAAAAAAAAACCCTTTGTTTTTAAGCTTTTTAAATGAGAATCTCAATTGCTTGTTTGAATGAAGAAGTAGGTATTTAAAGTCTTTGAGTCTACCTTTGTAAATATCAACAATAATTAGAGTCTTTGAGAGATACTCGTCTACCTTAAACGGGTCAGGATTTCAAGTTTTGTGTTTATGTAATAAGTACAACGTTATAACGAATATACTTGGTGAATTCAAGGAGCAAGACGCAAAAATTTAATCAACAATAAAACTGAAGCTCTCTTGAATGTTTGCGAGGAGAATTATTTCTCGTATCAAATCAGGCAAGTCTTTTACAGCATACTCCCCCCACACCCCAACCTAGAAAGAGAAAAAAAAACACTAGCAAATCACGAAATGCACATCGACTTCCCTTAAAGATATTGTACTTAAACATGAAATCAAAGAAAATCATAACTTCGTCGTAGATGCTATCTTAATCCTCAATATTCCCTTGGGAGTTACTTTTGTTCTTCCACGGTTGATTGTGATCCCTTTCTTCTGGCCAGTGGACATATCCTCAGCCGAAACACTCAAAACTCCATTTGCATCCATATCAAAGTAAACATTGAAGTTTGGAACATGCCTGGGAACCGGAGGAATGCCATGGAGGGTAAATTCACCCAAAAAGTTATTATTTTTGGCTACGCTACTTTCACCCTCATAAATGGGGAAGTTAACAGACTCTTGGTAGTCATAAACAGTAGTTACACTTGTTGTCTTCCTCACCGGAATTCTTGTGTTTCTTGGGATCACAACATTCATGTATAACCTGGAATTATCACTTTCCTTACTCTCAATGCCAAGAGATAGAGGGGTGACATCTATGAGAGTGAAGTCTAGAAGCTTCCTCGTTACGTTCCCACTCAAGGCTGCAGCCTGAACAGCAGCTCCATACGCGACGGCCTCATCGGGATTGATGCTCTTGCACCAACTCCTTACCCTTGAAAACCTCCTGCAATAGCTCTTGAACCTTGGGGTTTCTAGAAGACCCACCAACAAGAACAACGTCATCGACCTCGCTTATGTCCATTTTGGCATCCTCCAAACACTTGTTAACAGGCTCCATGCACTTGTTGAAGATATCCATGTTCAGTTCTTCGAATTTGTCCCGGGTGAAAGTTGTATGAAAATCTTCACCCTTATACCAAGAGTCAATTTCAATATCAGTATCAAAGGAAAACGAAAGTGCCTTCTTTGCTTTCTCACACGCAGTTTTGGCCTTCCGAAGAGCTTTGGCGTCTCCACCAATGTCCACGTTCTGTTTTGTCTTGAATTCTTCGACGCAGTAATTCACCATTCTGTTATCCAAGTCTTCACTGCCAAGGTGAGTGTCTCCGGCAGTGGCCTTCACGTCAAAGACACTGTGGCCAATGGTAAGTAGTGACACATCCAAAGTACCGCCGCCCCAATCAAATATCATCACATTTCTCTTACTAAACCAACCGGCTTTCTTGTCGATGCCATAAGCGATGGCTGCAGCAGTTGGTTCGTTGATGATACGCAACACCTTTAAGCCTGCTAGTTTGCCAGCCTCTAAGGTAGCCTGACGCTGTGAGTCGTTGAAGTAAGAGGGGACAGTGATAACTGCATTTTCTTTCAGAAATCTTTGAGCAAAGGTAGGACTCGGCAGTCTCCCGCATCTTTGCCAAAACCATAGATGAGATGTCTTCAGCCGCAAATTGTTTCTCTTCACCCTTGTGGTTAACCACAATCATGGGCTTGTCGGCCGGACCTTCAATGACCTTGAATGGCCAGCACTTGATATCATTTTGAACAGTTTCATCACTAAATCTCCTACCAATTAACCGCTTTGCATCTGTAAAATCATTTCCCAGGTTATATTCTTATGTCAGGATAAGGAAACAAATAAATAAACAATTAAGTATAATTGATCATATCATTTTATTTTTACCGAAGATTGAGTTGGCGGGGAACCTCCCGACTTGGTTAAATGCTTCATCACCTACCAACCTCTTATTATCAGTGAAGGTAACATAAGATCGAGTTGTCCTGTTACCGTGATCGTTCACCAGGATTTCTACATGATCAGCCTGCCACGCTGCCACACACGAATATGTTGTCCCCAGATCGATCCCAATTGCATGGCTATCTTCTGCCATTACTAATTTTCTCGGCTCAAAAGCTCCAAGAATAAAGTCAAATATTAACAAGGAAGTTAAATAAGTGCAGAAACCAGATGTGGAAGAAAATTTATACACGGAGAGGAGGTCAAAAGTCTAATAATAAATGAATTCTTACGGAGGAAGGAAGTGAAAAGTCTAATCACGTATGAGTTTAATTTCTTTCGAAAGCCAAACATGTCATGATTAATACTATACGAGAATCATGGAAAGAGATTTAAAATGCTATACTATTCTCATTGTATATTTCTCTATCTTAAATAAATCAGTAATTAATAAAAGGAAATATTTTTGCGAAGTGCAACCGTGGTTATCAGCCCAGTGTACCATCACTACCTTTTCGAAGGATCCATTTGTGAGCACACATGTTAACCTTAAGGACCATAAATGAAAAAAAAAAAAAAAACCAAAATAAGAAGGATCAATCCGATAGTTTTTGAACCTAGGATGTTTTGTGATATAAAGTCTTTTATGAATTTTAAATTTTAAATTATTTTTAATATATATATATATTGCGTCAAAGCTAAGAGAGTTTTTCCAGAACATTAATATATATGTACGCCCTTAAATTTTCCCATTGTCATCCGTACTAACCGATTCTTCTTCAAGGCGAGTATTTCAGTTTTCTGATCATCCTCTATCTCCTCTCCATTTATTGGCTAAGCAGGAAAAAATAAAGATAAAATTTCTGATTGTATATTTTTAAAACGTTTGGTCTTCAGAAGGAGGAGGCGGCTGAAGCTGCTACAATCAACTCATCAACTTCTGCTTCTAGCCAGTCTGCTGGAGCTTCCATGGCCCTAGAGAACATGCCACCATTTCCGGTTCCATCAAACTTACGAGTGATATATATAACTATCAACAGTGGAAATCTTTCTCTCTTTCATATTTTGACTACCACAATCTTTCTGGAATCATTCATGGAACAGAGAATCGTCCTTCGCTACTTGAGTCTACCTTTAGTTATTGGCCAGGCAGAGATCAAAAGGGTTTGAGTTGGCTCGACAGAGATCAACAGGCTTTGATTTGGATGAAAGGCACTCTATCAGCAAGTCTCCAACAAATAGTCATGGACAGAGCTGACTCTTCACGAAAGGTCTTCTGGCTAAATCTCGAGCAACACTTCGCCCAAATCTCTCATGCTCGCATCTATCAGCTTAAATCTTATCTACACAGAGAAAAGAAAGATCCCACCATTCTGGCGGGATTACCAGAGGAGTACAATCCCGTTCGTGAAAGGATAAAACACTGTCCAATAATTGATTGGGATGCGTTGTGTGACTTATTGTGGAAAGAGGAAATGCGTCTGGATCCACAGAGCACATTAAGACTTAGACATGCTTCTCCTGCCTCTCCTCCTCAAGAAAGAGAAGAGTACACAATCGGGATCGATCTGGGAACAACCTATTCCTGCGTAGCCGTGTGGCACAAGGATCATGTAGAGGTTATACTGAACGATCACGGAAACAGAAAGACCGCATCTTATGTTGCCTTCAGTGAAACTGATGAGACTAATTTGGTAGGTGATGCAGCATTTAACCAAGTCGTCAGAACACAGCCAACTCCATCTTTGGTATGTATTATTTAGGATTAAACTGCGTGTTTACGGTCTCCTTTTTAATTATATTCACTTAGAACTACAATCATAAGTGTATATATGAAATTGTCACTTTTTCTAAGCTATCCAGAAGCTAGAATCTGAATCAACACTATCCAGAAGCCAGCAAAAATTGTCTTATTAAATTAAGTACCCATTAAACTCGTGCTATCTGATAGAACTGGCATCCATTTGCAGACACAAAGAGGTTAATCGGTAGGAGATTCAGTGACGCCTCTGTTCAAAGTGATGTGAAGCTCTGGCCATTCAAGGTCATTGAAGGTCCAGGTGACAAGCCCGTGATTGTGGTCACCCACAATGGCCAAGAGAAACAATGTTCTGCTGAAGATATCGCATCCATGGTACTGGAAAAGATGAGGAAGATTGCCAGACCTCCTTGGGCTCAACTGTGAAAATGCAGTTATCACGGTCCCTGCTTACTTCAATGACTCGCAGCGCAGACCTACAAAAGATGCAGGCATCTCTGCTGGCCTAAACGTGTTGGGTATTATGAACGAACCAAGTGCTGCTGCCATTGATTATGGCCTTAACAAGAAGGCCGGTTGAGTAGCCCGCGAAACGTGATGATATTTGATTTGGGTGGTGGCACCTTAGATGTGTCATTGCTTACCATGAGCACTTCTGGTGACTTTGAAGTCAAAGCAACGGCTGGAGACACTCACCTTGGCGGCCAAGACTTCGATAACAGATTGGTGAACTACTGTGTTGAGGAATTGAAGAGGGAGCATAAATTAGACGTTAGTGGAAACAAGAGAGCTCTTAGGAGGTTAAAAAATGAATGTGAGAAGGCAAAGAAGAGACTCTCATTTGAGTCTGACATTGACGTTGAAATTGACTGTTTGTGTGAGAATACTGATTTCACCATAACTTTTACTCGTGCCATATTAGAACAACTAAACAGGGAATTATTTACTAAGTGTATGGTGCCTGTGAAGAAGTGCTTAAGGGATGCTGAACATGGACGTAAGCCATGTTCACGATGTTGTTCTTGCTGGTGGCTCTACTGGAATTCCCATGGTGCAACAACTATTGCAGGAGTTTTTCAAAGGGAAGGAGCTGTGCAAGGGCATTAATCCGGATGAGGCAGTGGCATATGGTGCTGCGGTTCAAGCCGCGGCCTTGACTGGGAATGGAAAGAGGGGGGAGTTTTTTCAGCACTACACTCTCAAGGACGTCACTCCTCTGGCACTTCGTGTGGAGGTTGCAGATAAGAATTTCATAATTCCAAGAAAACTCTCTAATTCCCATGCATAAAAGCTAGAATTGTGCACTGTTAAGGATGACCAAGTTTACATCAGCTTCGCATATATGAGATTGACAGTAGCATACCAGCAAATCTCAACTTTTTGAGTGAATGCAGCATCCGTGACATTCCTCCAGGTCCAGCTCCCAAACATGTTCATAAATTCGATGTTTTCTTCGAAATTGATCCCGATGGCATCTTGAGTGTCTCTGCTGTCGATAAGTCCACTGGCCAAAACAGAGAGATCTAATCAACCGTGACAAACCGAAGTAGTCTGAGGGAATTCAGAGAACTAAGAGATGAGGTAAGAAATGATAATCCATATGCAATGCTACCGCTGAAACACGATATATTATAAAATCAAATAAATTTGATGTATCTTTACTTGTTTACTTGTAGCAGGTTATATTGTTTTAGGGTGAAATCATTATTTTTTGTGTGATCTACTTCAGCAGCCCCAATATTCCTACGGCCGTCTACGCTGCACCGCATTGCAGAACTCAATCGATCCTTACCATGTGGTGCCTCACTGATTTCTTTTGTTTGGCTCATTCGAGCTTGGTTTGCTTGTGAGAATAAACAATTCGAGCTGAATGGGAATAAACAATCCAACTGCGACACCAGAAATAAACTGTATTGCAATGGTGAAAAAATAAAAACAAACACAAACACCTAAACATTTTTTTCTTCAACCTTCTAATGTCATCAATCCACAAAGCCTGTCTTACAAAAGACTTACACTTCAGGTTCAAAGTTCTTCCTTACCTGTTGCATACCTGTTGCATATTTTCATCACCATCCAATAATCTCTAGTTTTGTATCATGTTAGGGTGTTTCATTACCATACAATAATCTCTCCTAAACTTGGTTCATTGGTGGATTGACGCCTCCTCCTGACCCGTTGGGAAAATTTTGTCTCGAGTGTAATAGCCTCAAGCCCTTTGTCAGTTTTGTGTTACGCTTAGCAAACTCACATAATACACAAAACACAATAACATATCTCTAGGCTATTGACAACACATTTGTCTAACAGCATTAAAAACTACATTACAAGATTAGGGTTCTATCGTAACAGATAAACAAAACCAATCATCCATTGACATCCAGAATAAGGTTTTGAAGTTATAACCCAAATGAATTTTCAAAAATCTTCGACCTTCCTTTTCCCCTTTTCATTTCCTTTGTTTTTCCTGAAAGATAACTATGAATTCATACTTACTTTCATTTCTGCCCGAATAAGAGTTGATTGATGGGTAAATAAGGTATGACCATTTCCTTCAAGTTCTTTGCATCCTCAAGCATATATCTTGCTAGCTCCAATTCATTGTTCCATTAGAAAGCTCTATTGTTGCCTCCTTAAGCTGATCAATAAAAGCCAAGTTTTGAGATTCCAGAATTCCTTATTAAATCCCACACCTGGAAAGGAAAACAAGCAAATCAATTTAAAAAACTAGAGACCAAATGTTACTCTCAGAACTGCACTACCTACCTATGATGATTATCCCTATACATCGCTCAGGATACAACATTTAAGTTCTAAAAATAACATTTCGCAGAGCACAACTATTTTAGTTTTTTTGACCAGATCAATACACTCACTCATTTGAGTGTGTGGACTACGTGTCTGTGTGTGTGTGTGTGAATGAGAAAGAGAGAGAGAGAGAGAGGACAGACTTGAACTCTTACTTCAGGTTTATGGATGAGTAAGGAAGTGTCAGACTTTATGCACAAAGTTTTTCAAATTGGGCATTCTTCTCAGAAGAGAGACCATTGCGGGACTATGTCATCATCCAAGCTCTCAATATGCATACCCAGGTAAGAATTATCATCAAATGGTCTACACACAGGACCTTCCCTCAACAGAGCCTGCAATATTATATAGATGAGAGGCAAGCTCTTAAATGAACAAGTGTAAGAACTGGGAACACTATAATAAAAGAAGATTACACAAATGAGCTAATTGCAATCAATTTCAATAATCTACATAATAATCATTGGTCAAAAAGTTATTATTATTTTATACTTTTGGTTATGTTCACCTTCTGTTTTTAACCGAAGAAAGATGGGAGCAAAGTGGGAAATCAAAAAAATAAAACAATCTTAAATAGTTAAAAAAAATCATTTTAGTTCTATCTCTTCCCTCCTCTCTGCCTCCCACCTGTGAACTTCCTCAATCCTTCACTCCTTGAGACATAAAAAAATAAAAATAAAAAATAGTATAAATGACCCTTTTTAATTTCCAATTTTGTATTTTTTGCAGATTGATAAGTTCATGCATTGATTTCAAATAAAACTTCCAGCACCAATATGAAATATCATCCATGTAATACCATCACTCGGTTTTGAAACATCTTTTAAGTTTACAAAACATAAATTAGCCATCCCTACTATTGCCACGCTGTAGAATCATAGCAAATATCTGTGCCCTACAAATATCCTTCAAAGAGATTCCAGAAAAATACATAATCTAGCATAAGTTCATATTGCAGGCATTATGTTTGCTACAAGAGAGTTTCTGTCTGAATTTTTCTTGGTCATCTCTCCACTTACAATAAGGACTTTAGCCCTGCATACCTGCAGAGACCGCAAGTACATTGCTGAAGTCATTGTTCTGTACCCCATGCTTCAGAAAAAATCTCAGCCTTCTCTAAACGCATTAGTTTCCCCCAGATTTTTGGTTATTCAACAAATTCCTAGTCCAAATTCAAAATATTTAAGATTTGGAGAAAAAACTTTGAAGGATCTGCTGCTAGTTGAAGCAAATCTCACTCTATATGCATGTCTTCAAGTTTCTCACAAGAGATATTAAGATGACAGAGGCCACAATAAGAGGGAAACACAAAACTAAAAGATTTCCGCAACAAGCTTTTCCAGGTGATATTTTCTACTTCAACATGTTCAATAATCCAATTCCTTAATGCATTTGCAGACATAAGATCCATTTGCAAAACCCTCATCTATTGTAACATTTGTCAACTTTAAGTCTGGAAATTAGTGGAACTAACCAAGGAGGGCGCTGTAAGAATTTCATTGTAGTGCACTGATAGAGACCTCAAAGATCCACAACGAAAGATGAAAGATGGCAACTCTAGCATCGTCGTATCAGGTATGCTGACTCAAATCTAAGCACTTCAACATTACACCTTACTGCCATCAGATCCACGTGAGATCTCAATAAAGCTCATTATAGACTTGAAGCTTGTCCGTAACTGAGACTCCAACAAATACGGAAAGCATTGTATTTATTCTCCCTACCGGCAACCAAGAACCTATCCAAGAACTCAACAACTTTAAATTGCTTAGCATAAGAGGATTTATTCCCAGTTGTAAATTCATGAAAATTCTAGTGAGGCTTGACAAGTAAAGTTCTCTGCACTTTTGGATAAAGTGCGCGGAGTGAGTCCATATAGAAACTGATAAAAGAATCTGATAGCAACTCGTTGGCAGATCACTAAATCTATCTTTCATATGGTAGGACAAGCTCCTGAGCTTGGACTTGACACCAACAACTTGCGCCTAGGTTCCATGATACTTGTTGTCCTTTTGTTTTGTAATAGCACCTTACACCTACTAAGATAAAGGACACGAAAACACTACGTAAATATATGACATCGACAGTACAAAGTCCAAACCATTAAATCTCTATATGCTTCTAATTTGGAATATAAATTTGCCAAGTTCTACTATCTTTAGTCATTAGTAGAAGATTCAAGATGAAGTGTCAAAAAATTGCCATAAATTAAAAAACAACCTACAGACCATTTGTTAAATTTTATTCAATACCAAAAAGTTAAATCTTTTTCTAAAAGACGGCATTATGTGCAACTAACCCCTTAAAGCCGTCCTGAAGGTTAACGAAACCAGAAAATGTTCTGTGAAAGTTTGCAGCTTTTCCTCTTAATAGAATTCAAATCTTCCAAAGTTATCAATTACCAACAAAAAAATTGTAGAGGAAGAAAGAAAAAGACCTAAGCTAGCAGCAGGTAATGGGCTTTACCTAAAGTTTATTGAAGATGAAGCCTCTGTTCCAACCTTGGAGACAAAGGCACGAGCAGTACTGAAAGAGATTCAGATGGTGAAAGCTGAAGAATTTCAAAAAGGAAATAAACTGATGGGGGGGGGGGGGGGGTAGGGTAAAAAAAAGTGTGGTGTGTGGGTTGAACGATCGGAAATTAACCATACCTGATAAGCGCTACCGATCTGGTAGCTGCGAAACGAGATTTGTGGTTTGTCTCTTCAGTGGCTCGGCACTGGCCGCAAGTCCCCATTCTCGTCTAATTTTCGGTGTTGCTCAAATCGAAAGAACTTTGTTTTTGTTAAGAAGTACGATAATTTTATCCTTTTTCATTAAAAATAATTTATCCAGCGTGTTTTTAAAGCGCGATAGTTTTTGAGAAGGAACAATCGTAATTTTTGCTAGCTCCTTTTAAAGCATGACAGTTTTAATGGAACTGTCCTATTGTCTGTGATTATTAAAAACAAGAAGCTTTTTCGCTCTAGGGACTTCAATGAAGCTTTACTTGACCAAAAGATAAAATAAAAATTCTTCCTCGCAAACGCAATTATAAATGATATAATGGAGTATTTTTGATAAAAATAGGATACTCTATCTGTTTTTTTTAAATTTTTATAAATATGAAAAGTGTGAATTTACCATACTATCCTCATTTAATTAATGTTTCATTCTTAATGTTTGTATTAACGATGGCATTTTTCGGTATTTTGAAATGTTCACCCATTCTCTGCATTTTGCTTTATATATACATTCGATTTTATGCATTCAGTTGAAGACTTTTGCTGTTTTGTTTTTTTTTTTTTAATATAAGGATAAATGCTTGCATAAAACGGAGATATCATTATTTTGCTATTTTCTATTAATTATGTACACGTCATCAGAACTTTTACACGTAGTATCCTGTCATTTACTAAAAAATAACAAAAAAGTGTTTTAGCGGTTATTTTTAGGTGAAGTAAAATTTGCTATGGCTATCCCTTTCGTCCTTACCTTTTTTGGCTTTCATTCTCAACCAGACTTCCAGCTGCTTTTGTTTATATTTCGATGTATATGGTGAAAATCGTGTTGATTATTCAAAATGAGTCTCACCAAGAGTTGGGCGCACTGAAAGGATGGTCAAGAGACTTCAGACAAAAAACCCCTTACACTTTACAGAATTTTCTTACATATTTATGTTACTGTGCCAAAAAAAAGTTCCATGAAAAACATTAGGGTGAGGGTACGCATTTTAAAGTATTGTCAAATCAACCGTGTTCTAAAGTGAGAGATGATGTCTGATATTGATCAACGAAGATGAAATAATGATTTGGATCAGGAGAATCACTAAATCTGTCTTCCTTGTGCACCTACTGGAGCCATTTCCCTTGCTTATAGGAGGCATTATTTTCCACTTGTAATATATACCAACGAGTAAGTACATGGAAATATACCAATGGAGGCAATCAGACTTACTATGCTTTTTCTATTCGTATTTAAATGCTAGGCAATCTTTTAGCATTTTTACAACAACAATGATTGGTCTTTGTTAGTGTGTTCCATATAACTGTAGCAGAGTTTGGAGTTCTAATTATTATCATCATTCCAAATTTAAAATTAATCAAAGTACCAAAAAAATCATACATATTACATATTCTAGGTCTTAATTGAATAATCCATATTGAACTTAACAGAAGAATCAAAATTTTCGCAAACCCAATGAAAACCATAAAGAAAGAGAAAACAATAAAATATAAGAGAAAATTAACCAATCTTTAATTAAGTGAGTCAATCCAATTAAAAAACTCTATAACATATTATAAAGAGTAAGAGAATAAATAAAATCACAAACCTCATTCTCCAACCTTGATTGTTAGAGTAAAAAGGTGACATAGATAGTACGATCAATATCCATCGCCACATCGTACGATCCGATCATATTTTTTTTTCACCTTCTTCTTTATGTTCTGAAAGTAAAAAATTAGCAACATCATTAACAACATGATGCCAAAAAAAATTAATAACAACTATAAGTGAGTGGTAAAATGATTTTGAATTGAAATGATTTTATGATCCTAAGAATAGTGCAAAAAGATAAGACTGTTGGGATTACTTAGGGTATTCCTCCTTAAATAATTTGAGGGTGGCTAAGCTTATATATATATATATATATATATATTATAGGTATAGATGTTCAAATTGAAATTACTTAAACTCATCCTCTACCCTCCGACCCAGGACCAAGAAAAAAACTCATCAACTTCTGCTTCTACGCCATTTCGTACCTATTGTTTTCATGGAAGTCGAATATGCCACCATTTACGGTTCCAATCAAACTTACAGTGGATATATATAATTATTACAGTGGAAATATTTCTCAAGTTCATATTTTGACAGCTAAAATTTTCTGGAATCATCCATGGAACAAGCCTCGTCCTGGCCTATTAAGTACTACCCTTAGTAATTCGTGGCAGAGATCAATGTAGTTTGGTTCTGACAGAGATCAACATGCTTTTGAAATCTGGATGAAAGCCACTCTATCTGCAAGTCTCCAACAAATTGTCGTGGCCGCAGCTGACTCTTCACGGATTGGTCTGGCTGAATCCTCGAGCAACACTTCGCCCATCTCTCTCATACTCCAATCCCTGAGCTAAATCTGAACTACACAAAGGTGGAGAAAGATCCCACCCATCCCAATGGCTGACTATCTGGAGAAATGATCAAACAGCTTCGCCGAGCAATTTTCACCTGCCGGTGCTCCTCTGGAACATCAAGACCTAGTTCATGTACACACCCTGGCGGGATTACCAGAGGATTACAATCTGGATTCGTGAAAGGATAAAAAACTCACCCTGTTAAGTGGTTGGATAGACTCTGCTACTTATTGTTGAAGAGGACATGCGTCTGGAACCACAGCGCTCATTAAGACTTAAACATCCTTCTCCTCCCTCTCCTCCTGAAGAAATAGACGCAAATCGGGTTCGATCTGGAAACGAACTCTGCCGTGGCCGTGTGGCACAAGGATGATGTAAAGTCATACACAACAATGGCCAACAGGAACTGCATATTACGTTGCCTTCACAGGAACCGATTGAAGTAATTGGTTAGGTGATGCAGCATTGACCATGTCACAAACACAGCCAATTCCTGTCTTGGTACGTATGCTATGTAGATTAAAGCGATAAATTTTTCAGTATCACTGCACGCTTTATTGACTCATTTTTCTTCTATCATAAGTCATATTTCATAAACTTTTTCTAAACTATCTAGTAACTAGTTTAAATCTAAACTACCCATCAGCTTTGCTTGAACAAATCCAAAAAATGATTTTGATTTTTACAGCCCAAGAGCCACTAAGTATGATAGAATTGTGGTTTAAGATTTTTTAGGACATCAAAGGGAATCGGTTGGTATTAACTCAAAACCATGATTTTTTGATAAAACACATTAGCTTTAAAATCCTGATTTGAACAAAAACTGTAGTATTGAACTCAGAACTATTTTAAGGTGAAAAATGAAGTAAAATCAAAACCCTAATTCCAAATTGGAAATTAACAAAAGAAAAAGGGGAGAGAGAGAAATGTAAAATTTTACTTTTTGGTTTTCAATAAGGTCACTAAATAATTGCCCCATGAACTTCAATTTATCCCATATCATTTTTTATATAGAAGAATTAAGGATATGAACTTTTTAATTTTACTGCAGGTAAACCTGAACATTTACATTCCAATTACCGTAAATAAGGGCATATTGGTACAATTAAGTGATTAAAAAATAATAAATATATAAATTAAAATTTAAAAAATTAAAAATTGAAATAATAATGATATATTCATCCTCTCTTGACAGCCCACCAACATCACCATCCTCTCTCAATCTCTTCCCCCTCCTTCTCTTCAACATCCACAACATTCACCATTCCTTCCACCCTCTGTCTCTGCTCCCCCATGTGCCCACCCCTCCTCCTTCTCCCTCCACTCTTTCTTTTCACAGTCTCTCTCTCTCCCCTGCCAAGGCATTGCAGAGGAAGACAAAATTTAATCATCAACATCTTGAGATTTTAGGTGGCTGCTCTAGGATTTTGATCTTGAATTTTTCTTGGTGGCTGTTTGGCTGTTTGGGTTTTGGGGAGTAAGGTGTGAGGTTAATAATAAAGTATTTGAATTTTTTTGGGATGGTATTTTAGGGTTTTTGATTCTTGAATAACTTTTTGGGTGTCTGTTTGGGTTTGGAGGTGAGGTGAATGAGAAGAAGAGGAGATGGAAGGAGGAGAGCAGGTGAAGGGTCAAAGTGCTGATGTCTGAGAAAAGAGAGAAGGGGAAGAGAAGATAGAGGAGACACACTTGTACAGAACAAAAGGAAGAAAAACAAAAGGAAGATCAAAACCCTAAAGCCTAAGGGAATGAGTAACAAAGAGAGAGAGGAGGCAAGAGGAGGTGCATGGGGGTAGGCTGTTTGGTCTCGAGAGAAGTATAGGGCAAGGGGAGAACAAAGGAGATAAGGTTTTTATTTGTGTTATACTTTTTCTTCTCTTTCCAATTTTTTTTAAATAATGATTAACACAAATTGGATGAAAATGTTGATATAGACAGGAAGTTGACGAAATTAGCGAAAATAAAAAATTCATATCCTACCATTTCTCTCTAAAAAAAGAAAGAAAAAGGATATGAGGTAAATGTTGAAAGTAGGTACATGTTAAGGGCAGTGGCCTACATCCATTACTTCAATGGCAGGGTGTATTTGAGTTTGTTTTGGATTAGGTTTGAATGGCCTCTAAATGGGATTCAGCTTTGGACTTGATTATTTGAGTTAATAAATGTGAAGCTCTAAGTCAAGGTCATTGAAGGTCAGGTGAGGCCCATAAATTGTGGTTATGACAATGGCCAGAAAACAATGTTCTGTGCTGAAGATTTGTCATCCATGGTTCTCAATGCGGAAGGTTGCACCAAAATCGCAGAGTTTAATTTTAAAAAACAACTGGAATGAAACACATGTCATTAAACAGTAAAGGAAGGGACAATGATTTGTTAAAATAAAACAGGACTGTCTTTTCATTAAACAAGGCCTTCATAAGTGACACGCCTCTGTAACTCCTCTGCAACACTGCGCGTGCCTTGTCTTGTAACTTGCCCAAGACAGAATGGCGAGCTAATAGCTTCACTACGGCATAGCAGCACTTCCGGCAAGTTAAAGCCTGTGCTATTTGGCCAATACAGGGGTGCTAGTAGTAGGGCCCAATGGCCGACCCATCTCAATAACCCAATAGGCCTAATGAGCCAACCCCAATTTTAAAGCCCATTTATAAATTACATTGGTTTTGAGAAAAATAATAGTAATATTATTATATTTTATCTGTTAAATTAAGTCTATTTCTTTTACTTGAATAATATGTGCTTAAAATTTAATATTTTCTTATATATAGAATCATGATTTTATTTTCAAGTTTCAAATTTTAAAGTGCAATAATCATGTAGTCATTTTCTATTTTGAATGTACTTAAAAAAGACTTATAGGCCACTTCAACAAATAATAAATCTGTTAGTATTGTACATCACTGTAAAGAACCTTAAGTAAAGTTGCTAATATAATTACAAAGAAAAAGCAATACATAGTAAATCTGGCGTGGGCCATGCGACCATTTAAGTGGCCCAACAAACCAATTTAGCACCTCTTCAATTCGATGCACTCCATGTAGTCACCTCGTAAGCCTTTTAAAGTGCTAGAGAGCAAGTGGGCAAATCCAGCACCTGGATGGCTTTTTTCGGCAGAGAGTTGCACCTCCTTGGGCCTATCTAGTGCACCGACTAAGGCGCTGATACGGATTTAAACGCGGGCACATGACCATCCTATTATAGCATCAGTTAGGTCAAGTATGATTAGCTACAAGCAACTCCTGGCACAGCTGGATAACTATTTCAACACAATCCTAGCGAACTCAAGGAGAGTGCTGAACATAAGAACATTCCTGACGTAGTTGGTAATACGTGCAAATGAATTTCCTGACATAATGCAACATACCTCATCAAACTTCAGATTGAGCCTAGAGCAACTGGCAGACTGGTGAACATGGAGCCCTTCGCAAGAACTCGAGTGAAAGCATCAAATGCCACATCAAACTTCGAGGGAGTGTTGAGAGATTGAGCAGGAGTTTCAACTCCACACTGGTGGGGTACTTGCTATTGATGGAACTTATGACACACACAAAGTATGGATAAATCCACACCGCACTTCCAGGAACTAACCAAGCACAAGTGACACAGGGTGTTATCAAGGTTCAACAATTGCCTACATCTTGGTTGATTGCCTTTTGAATTCACTAATGAAAGA
>CM031923.1:23610514-23767036 GCA_018703695.1 Prunus fruticosa
TATGAATTAATCATTGAGCATAAGCCGTGAACCTGTAAACCGATAAGGCCGTAAAAATGGTGCCACAAGAATAAATGTAGATGTTGTAGGACCTGCTAAATTCATCGTACTTTTCACCTTAGGACCACGATGTGCAGGTCGTATTGGCCACAATGCCGTATGATGCGTTGAAGAGTGGAGAAGCGTGATACAGGTTGAAGATGATATAAAGAAACATTCTTGTGTGGTAAGTGTTAGTGAAATTATACCTTTTGTGATCAAACTAATGAACCTGTGTTACTGAAATAAAGGTTGTTGTTCTGGTTGATGAGGCAGCGTATAATGAGCAACAAGAAGACGAAGCATTTACTTGTTGAAGAATATGCAATGTGTTGTCCGAAGATGCATGGATTTATAGTGATATGCAGAACCCTTTGCTGAGAGTTTACAGTTTTTGCCTTATTTTCCAGGAACTTCGCTTGGAAAATGCTAACCTTTTATTTTCTAGGGCTTTTGTTCCAAGTTTGTGTGCGCTCCTCAAGGTGTAACCATTTTGGTTTTGGCACTTTAGATGGTATCTTTTATGAATTCAAAAGCTGGTAAGACGTAAAGAGCGAGTGAAAAATATGGGAAACTCGCTTTTGGTCATTATGCGTACTTTTGTAAAGCTAAATGGTATGCTTTATAATTGAAGTATGTTTACATTAGTATTTTCCCTTTACATATTTTAATTTCTCTTTACAAAATGCCTAAAGGAATGGGATAGTTTTTAGCATTGATTGGATTTCCCTCATAGGAAATTGTTGTTCTGAAAATGGTAATATGAGGTGTGTTATTGCTCTAAAATATAATATATGACCAAATGGAATAACAATAATAATATTGTGTGTCATTTCAAAGGAGAAAATAACACTAATTTTTTCTCTAAAATATTCATATTAGCAATATGTGAACCTAATAGTTGTGTTATTTCAAAGTCACAAATGAACATGAGGAAATAAAATCCCAAAGGTTTGCTAAACATATGTCTAGTCTGACCCAAGTCTAGTTCCAACCATATTTCTAAGATGAAGTGTATATCTGATTATCACATCTTATGAAATTGAGTAACTCAGCTAGTTGACACTTTTGACGATCTCAGACTTCCCCCAGCGGTGTACCACAAGGAGCGGAATCCAATTTTGGGCATTTTTTCCACTCTTTTTCTCCTTGCCATTTCCGGATGTCTTGGATAATTTTCCCCTAGTTGTGTAACTAATAACGAAATACAACACATGGCGGGACTAACCCCATCAACCTTCGGAGGTGCACTGTGGACCCAGTGACCATTCCCCCACCCTTCCTTTGCGGACATTCCTGTTATAATTCAACAAATGCTACCACCTGATTGAAAGTCCAAAATTCAAAATTCATGTGTATGCTATCTGAATTATATTCTAGGCTTTAATTCGAATTCAACCTAAATCAAATGCTCTCATTATTAACCAAAAAACAAACCAGATGCCAGATGGAAAGAAGATAACAAAGACCTCGGAGACGATGACAGTTATATATAAACCTGTTCCATGGCTTACTTGCAGACTCATTGCCGTACATTAACATCTCTCTGTCTTCTTTGACACTTCTTCTCAGTTGTGTTTTGTGCATACAACCGAATCCCCCAATTTGAAGAAACTGAAGATTTGTCAACATGTCAACCAGCCCCATCCTAAATGACCAGGGACCCCATGGTTTATGGGAATATGCCCCCGACTATCGAGAGTGCTTCCTCTACCACCGCTCCGCCACTTCCAACCTCCTTTGACAAGCAAGGGCGACTTTGACTACCCGCTTCTGGAAATAAATGATATGAAGAACAAACTGGAACACGACTCCGCTTGGTTCATATTATCCCACCCAAAGTGTGTCTAGTTAGAAGAAGTTGGCGTATTTGACGCGCCCAGTGACAAACGCCCTGCAGAAAAAGAAGCACAGAACGTGGCCAAGAAGAAGCTCAAAGGAGGAGGATTTTGCTAACCACCCTGAGAGGATGCTACGTACGGTTTGAGCATCCACAAAGGAGGCGACCAGGATGGGATGGAATGTCCTGGCTTTCAACGTAAGGTTTTGAAATAATTTTGAATCCTTTGCCGCAGATGTCCACAAACATATTGACTCGGGACGCCATAACCGCCCGCGGCACAGGAAATCATCTCCAGCTCTGTACACCCACTAGAGCTGAGCCACCAACCAGCCAAGCCACGCATAACTACCCGGTAGCCATATCTAGTCGTTATAATCGTTATTCACTTGTTTGTTTTTTGTTAATGCCAGACCGGGTTTGTGTTTACATGTTTATGCCCCATTTACTACACGTGTAGCTGTGATTCAGCGTTTAACCGCTATCACAGGCTTGTGTCTGATGTTCTTAAGAGTTCAATCTTATTTCTTCTAACTCACTAACTACTGGATTAGTAATAGCTTCAGTGACTAATTTTTAAATTAAATTTTTGGTTTTAAAAATTGTCGTGGTCTCAGAAAATTTTTCAAAATATTATCTAACATATATATTCCTGCTCTTTGACACATTACTTGGCATATAGTGATGGTTTCAATATCCCTTGCTCACACAGTGATGGTTTCAAGATTCCCTTACCTACACATTTCATTTCCCTTGAACACTTGCAAAAAGGTGCATAGACGTTACCCACATTGCATGGGTCTCAAAACGCTTACCCTTTCAACACTTGTCTTCACGTTTCCGAACAGCAAGCCCCAGGATGGACATCGACCTTCAACCAAAGATGGTTCCTATAATTTTCCAAGTTGGCCGCATAATCCACTGCAACATGGCGGATTGCCGTTGGCACCAATCCTTGTTCCTTGATGTGATGGTCTATTGAGGAGGTCCTCACATGTTCATATACTATCTGTCCTGAGCCCCTGCGCCCAAAGGCCCCATCTCCCATCTGTTCGCATTACCATAGACTGGTGCGAGGATTGTCACAATGACAAATCATTTAGATTGGGAGGTAGGGGGCCTTTTTAAGTCAAATGAATGGATTTTAGCCAACTAAGTGGCTCTTCAAATAACTTATTGTTTAATTTAGCGTAGTTTTTTGATTTTATTCTCCCAGGGGGTTTGAATCCTAGTAATGCCAGCCGTTGTGACACTGACGATTATCGAACACTAAAGTTACTTTCTTGTTTTGGGGGCGGTTTCACCGCTGCTTTTCACATACCTTAGTTTTCAGGATCTACATGAGGCATGACATACTTATTTTATGTACCTTTAGGATGGTTTCCAAATACTCAAATCGGTGTGAGTGATTCACTCCTGGACCGTAAATGAAATCAAAACCTTGGAGAAATGACTCCGTTCATAGTAGGTTCCCGCGGGTCTACTCGGGCTTGGACTTTATCAACCGGAGGTCATGACTTCCGGCTGTCTTGAGACTGTAGAGCTGACATCGAAACAAAAGAAACAACGTCAACAGCATTTCTGTACAAAAATTCAAACCTAGACGATGACATATTCACGTACCCGTGGCAAAGTTTTGGACAACTCCGTATATCACTGACCACTCTTCCTACATCCACTGCACCGCCGCTTATGTTTCCCGCCTTTCTTTGTCCTTTTAACTTTCTTCCGTACGCCCTTTCCCCGGTTCTACTCTTATGGGGATCCTTAATTCTGGACTTGGGGAAGAACTCAGTTCTTACCTCTCCATTGGGGACTTCTCCAACATGAGCTCTTGATGACAACAACCTTGTAAGCTTCCCACGAATGCCTCCACAATGAATTTTCCAAGGAAATCAAAACCTTCATCACACAGCAAAGAATCTATCAACTCACCCGCAACTTTGCAAGTTTCGAATCTCTTAACTAAAATGACTCAGTTTAATCTTTAACTTCTTTGTCATTCTTATCATATTACACGCTTTATGGGATTCTAGCCATCGCTCTACTATGTAATTGTCTGCAAGTGCTCCACCTTCTATTCTATAAATGCTAGGATGTGTCGGAATCTAATACCCCAAAATCAAATCCTTTTGGAGCCTGCATAAAGTCTTATCGGCATTTTTATCATGTACAGTCTACATCCGTGTCACCCCCCCCGATTTTACCCGTTACTTACTCTGTACCTCTATTCTCATCTTGCTCACAAGTTCGAACAAGCATAAAAGGCTTCGAAGTCTTCCTGTCTGAAACATTTCAAGAATTTTCCCCGAGTGTAATGTCGCGCCATTTGATGTTGCATTGGTTTCAAAAATGGCAGTGGAGGTTTTTCATTGGTATCAACACGACGAGCCATTAACTCCTCGTGCCTTGCGAACCAACATCTCTTTCAAACGTACAATGAATCCCATCAATGTGTTTTTCCGTGATTGTTTGAAAAATGTATTAAAACTTCTAGCCTGTCCACGTACTGCGCATCGCTTGAAAAACACATGTTTTACATATGATGGAAACCGACTTTCCTGCAAGCATGTATTCGAGAATTAGCCATCTAACTGGGTCTTCTAGTTCATTTTGTGATGATTTCATCCCATTCCATCAAATTCTTCTTTCGCGTCCATACCCCATATGCATTTGCACATTTCCAAACATTCCCCGATGGTGTGTTTCTTTATAAAATTATTCAAGAGATGCCATATGCAATACTATGGAATGTTGTTGGGAGAGTTAAAGCAATTGCCTTCGACATGGGGCTGATCTTGACTCAGTGATGACGATTTGGTGTGGGTCACCCGGCATGGCTTTCTTGAATCTTCGAACAACCATACAAATGAATCCGTGGTTCCACTAGTTAGGCAACCAACAACCAAACAAACACCGCCCCGCGTATGGTCATGAAGGTGACAAAGGCGCAAAGACCATCCCATACAGTCCGTGTTGTATCGTCGTATCAAACACCACCAGATCCCCAAAAAAACCCATAAGCTCGTTTCTTACCTTGCATCTGGTCAAAACATTTCCCATCCTTCCTTCGAATCTACCTCCATATCGAAATAAAATGATTCATTTTTTCCTTGCTTTGTCCAAAAAGGTCCCTTCCACGCTTGCATCATGCCCATCACCTCCCACCACATCCCTTGCATAATTTATAGACATCTCTCCTAAGAAACCCAACATTTTCCAATCCCCCTACTTGCACCTCAAGAAGAGCTGACCCTTACGTAGGGATATTAACTTTGCTCATATTTGCAATATTATAGGCCTTTGTAGATGATGTTAAGTTACCGTGATCCCTCAGATGGACTTTATCACCTTGTGGTCATGTCATGGTTGTGTACCTCATTTAATCCTAACAACAGTGACCTATCCCGGTTGTCACCTTCAGATTCTAGCTTAGCCTCTTACCCAGTTTCAGAAGACCTCCGTTTCTCCTGACGATGTACATGCTTGTCACCTCATAACCTTGTTTCACAATATTCTTTCTCTTACCGCCCCTCCCCTACTAGCAATTCCCGTAGAAAGATTTAACTCGTATCCTTTCGCCCCTATACAATATTATAGAAATTGAAGACATCCCCTTACAGAGAATCAAATCTCAAAAATCCCAATTTTGGTTTCATTCCCAGTTACTTCCGCTGTGTCCTCCCCCTCCCATTCACACCTCTTGCAATTTAACCCTTAATATCACACACATTACCATCTTATATGACATTATAATCACTATCTGTGTTTATTAAGAACTACATACACTAGAGTTTAGACTCCTGCTATGTCCCAATATTTGGTATATGGCTTTCAAAGAGCTTTAGAATACATATCAAGGAACATATGACATCCAAATGACTCTCCCTGGTGTACATCTACACACACAACTGTATCTCGTTCATGCGAGTGCCCAACATTTGGCCATGCTTTCAAAAACTTTAGATTAATATCAACTAACATATGACATGCGAATACCCTCCGCTGTAACATTAAAGACAACATACAACCTAATCTGAACTCATGCCACGCCCAATAATGAATTTGACAAAACACAGCTATATGGCTTCAACCTCCTAACTGATTTCCAACTTCAAATTTTCAACAACTACGACAATGTAAATAGACCTTCAGATCGTACCTCTACCCTGAAAAACTTTCTCTTCTCCCTCCTTAACCTTCCTCTTCGCGCCCGAGGATTTCAAAGCCAGAGCAGAGGCTGATGACGTATACCAGGATATTTCCACCACGCGCTGTAGCTTTGACACGCTTAGGATTGTCTATGTCCCTCAAAAAACCCTAACCAGTATGAAGTTATAAAATCCCACACTCTTTTGTTTCGCCTGATGGGAAACCCAAAGACCAGGGTGCTCCTTCAATGTTAACAGCCTTCTCAATGAAAGCGAACCCCAAAACTGGTTATTTTCATTCAACGAATGCAAAGTCTGGTTTGGGAGGGGAATTCCTCCTTTGGAAACAGGGGACATTTGGAGGGACATAGTATTAGGAGGAAGAGAGAAGAGGCCCCGCTCAAATAAACACTTACACTTACAATCGTTTTCATACGGCCGTTAATATTGAATCCAATGGTGTTCTCATGTTATGTTCTCACATAAGCGTTCTCACTTATATCCCCACCCATTCAAACTATCCTTTAGTTTTGACCTTATCCCTTTAAGAACCGAATTATGCCTGTAGTTCTTCATGTGTTTGCTCCACCAGGAATGGCCCAAATCTAGCATTTTTTTGACTGTAAGCCAGCTAAAATAAAAAGAGACATTAAGTCAGATAAAACCACGCCATTGCAAAGTTATGAACTAATTTTCAATAAGATTTAGCATAAAACAAATACATATTAAATGCAACAACAACAAAATTGATATGATCAAATAAATATATGTTCAAACACATAATTAGAAGTGTATCTATTTAAGTTGTGCTCTTCTATTCCTCTTGAGAATTGAAATATTTTGTTATTATACATCTTAATCGATACCGATCACGTCTGTTTTCAGTGTAGACAATCATAGAATCGCTAGAAACTCATTTCCATCTTGTTGCGAAGAGCGTTTAACAAGTTTCATAGTTAAGCTCGTTTAGGAGTTGCCATATAAGAGGAAGAGTTAGCACAGTTTCATAGTTGTCGTTGTCTTGAAGCGTAACTTGTTCTTCAAAATTTCTCCCTTTGATTGTCTCTTTTAGTGAAACATAAGTAGAACGTAGCAAGCAAGTATCTCTTTTGAACCCTAGATCTTTTTTTTTTTTTTGGGGTCATGGAACTCTAGGACTAAGTTTCATAAATATTCTTCTTTTTTGGATTTACAGGGAATTCCTAGCCAAACTAGGATGACGTGGGACCAATTCAGATAATTGAAGTCAAACTATATTTCTTTAATTAATTAGAAAACCACACAACACAATACATTGAAAGAAAATAAAATAATAAAATAAAAAGCAAAAGTTGTGTGCAAGGTATTAAATGTCGATATTAT
Source organism: Prunus fruticosa (assembly GCA_018703695.1). Classification (NCBI taxonomy): domain Eukaryota; kingdom Viridiplantae; phylum Streptophyta; class Magnoliopsida; order Rosales; family Rosaceae; genus Prunus; species Prunus fruticosa. Next base: position 23,617,907 of record CM031923.1, read on the forward strand.
TTTCGTATATTATCCGATAATATCTGGACTTTTGGTCCAAGATTTGGCAACAAACCATGGTGTTATTGTCAATATATCTATATTTTATTGGATATTGTCCCGATAATCTGGGGATAATAATATCAACATTTTTATGAATGATTTGGGCAATATATCGCGATATTTTCGATAATATCCAATAATATTCAAATACGAAACCCAAAAATATTTATATACATGGTTTTTGTGAAAACCATTTACTCATACAACACCTTAACCACCATATCACTTATGTTTTTGTGAAGATATGCTAAAATATTTATATATATACATGGTTTTGTTATGAATTCTTTTTGCAAGAAACAAATTTTCACATGAGATGGTAGTAACTATGACTATACTCATAACCAACCATTTCCCTACCCTTCATATCTCATTCTTGTTGGGATGGAATCAAATGAACTCATGGAAAGAATCTGAAACTCAATTTTCAAATGATTTTGCTTATGGACAACATCAACCAATCTCGGATCCCATATTGGTAGCATGTTAAGTTATTAACAATTACATGCAAAACTATTTTGGGATTTATCATTTGATGACTACTCTTCACAATATACTTACTTTGCACATAAGATGATGAAGATAGTGAAAATTTTGAACCTCATAGGAACTCTATGTGGTACTAAGTCACTCATGATCTTACCATGCAATGTATAAGTGTAAAATATTGTAGTAATTCATTATATATAAATGATTATGGTGTGTTTAATCTTCTTTCATTAATTACTACATATTTTTTACGCTTCCCATTTAAAAAGCTCGCTATATAATCAACTTAAATTAGTTAAATCCATCATGTAATGCATTTCCTTCCATTTTTTTGTGATAAACTAATAGATAATTGACTAAATAAACATCTTGCAAAGTTTCAATAAAAATTTCCAAGTTTTTTCTTACAATTTCCGTGGTTTTTATTCAATTTTCCAATACACGATAATATCCCGAATATTTCCATCGACATTTCCGTGTTTTTGGACTTCCGATTTTTCCGATACCATAGATATTTTAGACCTTAGTTGTGTGTAAACCGAAAAAGAAAGCAACCTAGCAAAAGGAATTCACAATAAAATCGTAAAAGTGGACCACATTGTGAGCCCGAGTTTATTTTTTATTTTCTAATAAAAAACCTTACTAGGCTACAGCCAACTGTAGCCCATAAGGTGGTTCCCAGATGTTCACCGACTTACAACTATCTAAATCAAAGTCCTAGAACTAGGGCTGTGTTTATCTCTAAGGTTATATAGGAATGATGATATAAATGTTCAGCTGGATTTGATGTAATTTGTCATCCCAAGGCTTGTGTTTAAATAGATTGGTTCATACATGTTCCAATAGGTATCAGATAAGGACAACGCAATTCAGAACAAATATTATATGATATTTGAAATTTAAAAATAATTCAAATAAATAATTAATAAATTAACTAATCAGGTTTACTTTAAATCAAGGAACCCCAAGGCCCATCTTTAGATTAATTAAATATATATATTAATTACCCATTGACCAAACTAATTAGGCATTGACCAAGTATATATATAAAAATAAGAAAAATTAGATATTAGACATAACAATATTTACTAATTAGGATTTGAGACATATAGTATTTTTGTTTTGGTTTTAATACTTACGAATCAAATTTTGTTTTGGATATGCCCAAAGAGGAGGGACAGATTCGTTAGACCTGCTAAATTATAAAGATAAAATACAGTTTTACCCTTTTGTTTAAAACCAGATCTCAACCTCTCTCTCTCTTTTCTCCTCTTCCTTATTCACTCCATCGACGACGCCCTCTCTCTCATCTTCCCTCTTCGCTCCATCGACGACGCGACGACGCCCTTTCTTCTTTCTCCTCTTCCTTCTTCACTCAATCAATGACGACGACACCCACTCTCTCTCTCCTCTTCCTTATTTGCTCCATCGACGACTACACCCTCTCTCTCATCTTCCTTCTTCTCACGCGAAGCTCTCTTTTTCATCCTGGTGAGGTATGTGTTTTCTACATTAGATTCGTATTTCAATTTTGTAGTTATATTTTGGTTTGAGAAGTTGATTTTGAAGTATTTGATGTAGATTTTGTTCTCATTTTGCCTTTTGTGATAAGATTTGAGTTTGGAGGTGCTTTTTTGTTAGTGATATTATTGCTATTATGGGGATGGATGAGTTTAGTGAAGACGATAAGTTGGACAGGTCGCAGGTGCCGTAAAATTCAACGTTTCTTGAGCCAGCCATTCCATGTTGCAGAGGTTTCAGCTGGTGCCCGGGAAAATACGCGGAGTTGAAAGTAGTGCCGGATCCAGAATTATGTGGCCAAGGGGCTCAGTGTAAAAGTTCCAAAAATTTTCTACAATGAAAAAAATGCTAAAATTGGGAGGTTGGGAGGTTAGGGTTTGAGAGAGTTGGAGTTGTGAAATTGGGACTAAAAAGGTTTGGAGAGGCACTGTGAGAGTTGGGGCTGAGGTAAGTGATGCTGGCCGGTTTTTTTTTAAAAAAAACCTGGCCCAAGAAACGACGTCGTTTGAGGCCAGGTAGACTAAAAAAAAAGCATAAGCCTTGGACCAAACAACGTCGTTTGGCAACGCTCGTTTAAAAAAAAAAGAAAAAAAAAAAGAGAGCGCAGCGTTCTGAGCGAGGAATACTTCGCCTGGACTTCTCGAGCACTTGGTGTGCATACAAGGGGGCGTCCAGGAGCAGTGCAAGGGGGCTTTCATGGAGTCCCTTGCCAACTTCCAGCCTTCCAAGGGGTCGTCCGACCCCTCTTGTCCCAATGTGCATCCGCCCTTGATTGAAAGTAAGCATTACCGCTTCCAGGTATCCCTTCCTCCTCTCTCCCTCTTTGTTCTCTTTGCATATTTCCTCATTTCTGATATTGAAGTTTTGTTTATTATTTTTCCAATTACCGGTGGAATTCCTCTCTTGGAGAAACTATTAATTATATAGTTCTGGTTTTCCAAGATATTTTACTATAACAATTAATTATGTATGTTTTGAAATGGAGTCATTAAAGTATTAACCGAGTATACGTTACAAGTGTAGTGAATCCATGAACTTTATATAAGTACCCTGCTACCCATATTTCTAGTATTGGACCAGTCAGAGAAGGCAAAACTTCTTTCTTTAACTGTACAACAAAATCTTTGTTGTCCTACAAACTTCATCTAGTCCTCTCCTTCCAAAGGGAATACTATCTGGAGTAGATATCTACACTATTAGTCTATACTCTTATAGTATGTGTAGATAACTAGTGACTTGTTTCTTAGTTTATGGAGCTGCTTCTTATTGCTACAACATTTCTTTTCATAAGGGAAGAATAGAAAATCGTCTTATGTGAACTGTAATCATAGATACTTATTGGACCATCAAATTCATGTATGTTTTAAAATTCTAAAGTGAAAGGACGACTTTAATCTTAGGGTTCTTTGGTATGTGAGAGTTTGTGATCAAATATATGTATGCATGTATGTCAAGCAATGTTTTCAAAGGCGAAGGTATTTTGGTAGCGCTATGCAAGGCGTAAGCCTTGAAGCATTGAGGCATACGCTTTTTAACATTAATTTATTTTAATAAGAAAAAATTATGAATAATACAATACAATTAAATTGTACAACTAATTCTTATTGAACCATACCAATCTTTTAAATATAAGTACTAATTGTCTTTCAAAACATAATAATCAATCCCAAAACACATAAAATATTTATTTAACATCAAAACAAAAACATAATTCACTCATCCCACTCCTCAACACTAAATTTATATGGAACTTCAAATTACAGTTGCGAATTAGAGAGAAAATAAAATGACTTACTTGCAAGTTGAAAGATGAATAGAATTCTTGAAATTGATGGAGATTATCTTATAATGGTAGAAATTAGGGTTGTACTATACAATATATATATATATATATATATATATATATATAATTCCATGTGTTAATATATTAATTTAGAAAAAAAAAGGTAAGTAGAAAAGCTCAAGTTCGACCTGGAGATAAAAAAGGCAAGAAGATATTAATTCTTCTTGACTTAAGTTTATTACAATAAAGGGAAGAAATACATGACCAAGTATGAAGCTCTTCTCAAAAGTGGTGACCAAGTCACTTCTGTTCTTGAAGAGATGAAGCTCTCTCTCTCTCTCTCTCTCTCTGTAGATTGGTTGGCGAAATTGCCACGTAGGTTGTAGCAGGCTAGGTCACTTATATACCAACCCGATTCGCAAGCTGGGCATGACGAAGGGGCTGGACTAGTGACCGGAGGTCTACCACCGACCCGACCATGGTGGCTCTCTATCCCAAAACTCGCAGGGCATTAATGAAAGGCTTGGCAGGGGGAAAAGGTCGGTTGATGTACATCCCATCCTTGGCTAGATGTCGCCCTACACTTTGTTCTCCAGCTGGACAGGGTGGTGATGGGGAAAGAGTATTTAATGCACCTCCCATCCCTGTCGCCTATCACCTCACCACCTAATCCCTGACAAAGAAGTAGGTTGATCAAGGCAGAACATTAAATGTAACACAATCCATAACGATCTCTTCATAAAGGATCTGGAAGACCATCTTCCTCCTATAAATACCCTTCACCAATCTCTTGGACAAAGGTAATAAATACTCTCATTGTGAAAACCCTACATCCATTCTCCTTAGCTCAACCTATTTTCTGACTTAATCATTGAGAGGGCTCAATTGGGATCAGCCCCAAGTTCGCTCTTATCCTGATAGTGTTCTAAGTGTGCATATCTTTTCCTGGAGATAGCCCTATCACAAGATTAGATACGAGTCTAGGCCCAAGCCTAAACACTAGTCATTCATACGAGAAGGATACGCGGTTTACATTTGGCGCCATCTATGGGAAACTACTTCTGTCCAAATGGAAGCTGCATCCCTCACCCATATTGAGTCCACGACAGAGTGAAATCAAGATATGCTGAGAAACCAACACCTAGAAAGAAGGCCTCCTCGAGTGCAGCTAGGAGAAATGCCCAGAGGCGAAGGAGGGAGAAGCTGAGTCGGGTCGTCCTGATGAGCCTAGAGGAGAAGATGAACCGGATCCTGAACGGGCGTCAAGGACGTCCAGAACCTCGCGCAACAGCCTCCGCTCGCGAAACGAGATCCTGCAAGAAAGTCGCGCCGAGCTGGCGGACCAGGTGCAGGCACGCGGATTTCGAAGCCGGCCAGGCACCCAGACACCTGCGGAGCTATGTCCTCATCAACAGCAATTAAGGTGCCAGAGCGGAACACGCCGATGCGAGAAATATACTAAAGGAGAAGAAGGCCTGACATGAGCGCAACAAGCGCCTGGTGGAGGACATTCGCAAAGGAAAAAATCGGGGTCGGCTGGGAGGAAGCCGAGGAGGATGTCGATGGAATCACCTCCAAGCTTAGAGACTTGGTCACTGGCGAGTTGAAAAGTGTATGGGATCAGCTCGGCCAAGTCGAGAAATCTAAAATGCCCAGGGGACCAGAGTTCACCGAGGAGGAGATCCCATTACCATATACCAGGGACCTCTGCATGCTCGAGTAGTGGGGGACTCGAATGCTCCAAAGATTCCCTTATATGACGGGATGACTGACCCATATGAGGGACGCGACGCTAATAAGGTGACCAAGTGCCGTCTATTCCCAACGACTCTCAAGGGCCCAGCCACAGCCACGAGTTGGTTCAAACGACTCGCTTCAAGTCCATTAGCTCTTCGCGGAGCTCGGAAAGTCTTCTTGGAGAGATACATGATCATATCTAATCGGCTATACACCGCGAATGACTTATCCATGGTAGAACAACGGCCCGATGAAAAACTCAAGGATTACATTACTCGGTTCAACTACGAATATGCACGTTGTGAGGGATGCGATGAGGCCACAACACACAACGCTTCTCCTGGGCGGACTCTAGGGAGGAGATTTCTACTTTTCCCTCACAGGGAACCCCCAAAGACGTACAAGGACCTCCTCCGCGAAGCTACCAGTTACTTGGGCGCCGAGCAGTTAAATCTAGCAAGAAAGGCCACTGCGGGTCAGCCTTGGAAACACACACACCGTCTAGAGTCGATGGATAAAAGACCTAATGACTACGCCTATGATCGCTAGCAGAAAGAAAGAAATGAGAACCCAGATCGGCTGGAAAGAGTGAGATTAGGTGGAAGGAACACAACCAGGTATACAAATTACACCCTCTTGAACAAATAAAAGGGTGAGATATTTGCGGTAATGGCCAATGAGCTCCCTAACCCAAAAAAGGTAAAATTCCCTTCCAGGAGGAAGGAGGGATGAGAGAAAGTATTTCAAATACCACCGCAACTATGGTCACCACATGGATGACTGCTACCAGACTGAAGGAAAAGAGACAGAAGCGCTGATAAGGTGGGGAAAATTAAAAGAGTATGTTCCAGGAGAAGCAACACCCATGGACATGCATGCGTGAAGCGAGATCGACGACAAACCAGGAGTGTCCGGGTGTACATATCCACCATATGGAGGGACCAACCAAGCCATAAAGAGATACACAAGGGCCTCCAGCACGGAGCTCGCCGAGGTCATGGCAATGGATACAGCTGGAAACCCGCCCACTCGACCTCGCGGAACCAGAGTCGATCACATTCTCCCAAAGCGACATCTGTTGGTGTCACCTTCCCCCATCATGACCCCTTGGTCATCACAGCCGAGATCGCCCATTGTGGGGTGGCTTCAGTTATTCGTGGACGGAGGCAGTTCCGTCAACATCATCTTTCTCGGTGCCTTGAGACAGTTAGGGGTCAATGAGAATCTCCTCGATCGACATTGCCCTACACTCATCGCCTTCGGCGGAGGGCATGTGCAACCCTTTGGCCACATGCCTCTGACCCTGTCCATAGGAGTGCACCCGAAGCATGCTAGAGTCACTACGAATTTCATCATAGCCGAGTGCCCTTCCTCATACAACGTTTGTTTGTGCCTAATAAATCACGGTCATAGACTGGCCGAAGCGCCCTCTCCTCGGCCCTTGCACCTACTCGTGAGGCTGAAACGCAGCGTTCCGCCAAGGGGTTGGCCTTCCTGAAAACAAAAGAAAAGTTGCCAAGGCATGATCTTCTGAGCCTCGATTATAGGCCGAGGCCGAGACTGAGCAAATTCACGGCCAAAGGTATTAAAGTCAGATCATCACGTGATGACAAGGTCCCATGCTTCATTTAATGAAGTAGTGCCTCTGTTATTGAGGTAAACCACTGGCCACGAATAAGCATTTAATGCATGAGGCAAGGTGGAAAGTGACTGAAGTCAGGGTTTGGCGACGGAAAACGGGAGTGATTAGACGTGAACATTCTCACAAGGCTCTTTGCGGCTTGAAAGATTAGGTGACCAGCCATCAGAGCAATAAATGCGTCTCCACGGTCAAAGTGCAGAACCCACGATCGAGGCGGCGGTCGGAGATTTCACCGGGATTTATGGGGTCACACCACCATGCTTCACGATCCCAAATGTCGATTGGACTCCCCACTTGCTCTAATCGGGGCTCCACCATGCGGATTGTCAGCCTCAATTACTCCTCCAGGAACTCTTCCTATAAATACAAGACTCAAGACCACGTTCAAGAGGTTCAAACACCAAACCAAAGCCTCCCACGGAGCAACTTATATTTTCCTTGTAATGCACTTTCAATATTTTACTTGCTTTCCTAGGAGTAGTGTTAATTTGTAAGGAAAATCCATTCATCAATATATCATACGACCCTTGATTTTCAAGGTGCCGGAGCACCATCTCTGTTATTCGCTCACTCACCCCATATATCATACGACGCTGTTCATGAGCAGGCGCGAAGCACCGCCCTAAACCCACCATCAACATCCCCACTAAATGGCTTTGTAGCTCAGGCCATGAACCTCGCACAGCCGAGATTAGTTCCTCTCGGCTACAATCGTTTGACTAGAAGTCAAATCCAAACGGGCGCATCATTTCATCACTTCCATCCAAACTACATCTCGACGCACGGAGACCGTGCTGGCACGCCCGCGCACAACCGCACCTCACCCAAAGTAGAAAGCCGCGTGTCAATGCATATCCCCTCGGCCCGGAACTCCAGGGCGTGAGATTTGCACGGTAGACAACGTTATTCTCGTCGTCCGCCATAGGTGACCTCAATCTTTCAATCAACATGAGGGCATTACTAATCAATTTTCCTACATCCCATGGGGTTAGAAGCGTCAGAGGAGACCAGGAGTCGGCTCGGACATGCTACGCCTCCTCGATGAAGTTGAAAACTAAGCTGACCTACGAAGCATTTTGAGTAGAAACTGGTGAAGTCGACGCCCTGACCACCTCTTCGGTTGTCACTGACCCAAGGGGAGAGATCAGTCCCGTCAACCCACAATCAATCGAAGACCTGGAACACATGGCACCTTTTCTCGACCACCAGGATCAGCTCTTAAGGGTCAGTTCCCAGCTTCTGCCAACAGTTCGTCAGCAATTGGTTAAATTCCTAACGAAGAACACAGACATCTTCGCCTAGTCCCATGAGGATATGCGCGAAATCAGCCCCGACATAATCACCCACCGCCCCAAGCATTGATTCGTAACACCGGCCTGTCCACCAGAAGCGTTGGGCATACGACATTGTCCGGGTACGCAGCGATGAAGACAGAGGTGGACAAGTTACAGAAAAACAACTTCATTCGGCTGATGGATTACCCTAGATGGTTGTCCAATGCCATCATGGTCCGGAAGACGGAGGATAAGTGGCGGATGTGTGTAGATTTCACAAATCTCAACGAAGCCTGCCCTAAGGATAGTTTCCCCTTACCAAGAATAGACCAACTGGTTGACACCACAGTAGGGCATGATCTGTTGAGCTTCATGGACGCGTACTCAAGATATAACCAGATTCGTATGCACCCAGCCGACTAGGAAAGCACTTCGTTTATCACCAACCGCGACACGTACTGCTATTAGGTCATGCCGTTCAAACACAAAAATGCCAGGGCAACATACCAGCGGACTGGTCAATGGAATGTTCGCTGATCAGATAAGCAAAAGTATGGAAGTTTATGTTGACGATATGCTCGTGAAAAGCATCCGAGCCGACCTCCATGTCACCGACCTAACAGCCACGTTCGCCATCCTGAAGGCGTATGGCATGAAACTGAATCCGGCTAAGTGTGTGTTCGGGGTCGGCATAGGCAAGTTCGTAGGCTTTCTCGTCAGTCACAGAGGCATTGAGGCAAACCCAGAGAAGATCCAGCCCAAAACAAGGAAAGAAGTCCAGAGCGAGACGGGACGTGTAGCAGCATTGAACCGATTCATCTCCAAAGCCACCGACCGGTGCCTCCCCTTCTTTAAGGCGCTCAAGGGGAATAAGGAGATAGTCGATTGGACACCGAGTGCGCGTCGGCATTTGAGAGCTTCAAGGCACATTTGGGGCAGGCCTCATTATCCAAACCCGAGGTTGTGCAGGTACTTTGTCAAAAGCAATAGGTTATTACTGTTGTACTGAGAATTGAATCTTATGGTTTTGTTTAAGAAAAGGCCAAAGGGGGAGATTGTAAGGATTGTATTTTTAAGTTTGGCTCTTTCTCTTGTAATTTCACAAAACCATTGTATTAATTCTTAGTTTCTAAGATAGATTAGAGGTTGAGACTGAAATAGATTGAAGATCATCCCAGTCCTCATGTTGCTGCCAAAGGTAAAACTCATATGCATTTTCAGCTGGACTAATACATGTTCACGTGTATTGATCCAACTTTCAATTTTGCCTGTTTGCTGCAACATTTCTCTTTATTTCAGCTTTAACGGTTTTTTAATCCTTCCCTTCCAAAAAGGCTGACAAACACATGAGAAAAATTTACTTACTCTCAAACGGTTTTGTTTTCTAAAAGATTCAAGCATTTCATTTGTTTATTAGTGTTAAACCCATACCTCTTGGTTGTTATCTTCTTGTCTACCACCTTCTCCAAGTGATGGGTTATAAGCTACTTTTTTAATACCACTCTTCAGACCTTGAGTCAAAGTGCGGCTCCTTGGGTTTATTAAAAAGACAAACACACACATGCCTTATGTTTGATTCTATGAGTTTTCTGTTTGTGTCTTGCACCGCTCCTTGGTTGAAATGCTTAGGGTAGTAGCTTTAAAATTAAAATATGTTTTTAAAACTCTCTATTTAAGCTGCTTGTTGGACAGACTTGGTGACTTAAGGGAAAATCATGCATTCTAAATAGCTGTCACTTGCCTTTCTTTTAGTCATGCTTTTCAACTAAAAACCGAGTGGGAATAAAACTCTAAAAAGAGTTTCTTTCCTTTCAGCCTAAGTTCATATTCTTGAGGGTTATGAGAATAATTTCATTCACATAAGTGGTTCCCCAAGATGACTTTAAATCTTTAATGGCTGACTGTTTTTTCCTTACTTCAATCTTTATAATTTATTTCAGCTAGTATATGTTACTTGAGAGTATATGATAGCATACATATAAACCTCTCCAAGTATACATTTACAAGATTCGGCTGTAAACTGTTTATGTTGTTGTTATGTTGAATTAAACTTTATGCTTCAAATACATTACTTCTAGTTTATTCATCACAACACGTATGTTTCATTTGCTAGCTCAATCATGCTCTATGATTGAGATAGATGAATTTGTGAAACCATAACTCACTCCATACATCAAATTACATACAATTAGAGCTTGGTGCTTGTGAGAGGATTTGCTGCTAAGAGATAAAGAAATGTTACATGCTGAAATGTTGATTGAAGTTGCCTATAGGTGATAGATTGAGCTAAGTCTTTCTTCATTTTCTTGTATTTCTCAATGAGTGGATTGGATCTCTCCTAGCTTGGTGCTCCCAGTTTTTAACCCACTTGGGTTTTTCTGGGTCAACAACTCTTGTGTGATGTTTACTTTCAGCTATTATTTGTCTTACCTTGTTAATCACTTAATTGTTTGATTGCGTGTGTGTATGAATTAACAAGAACTTTTTAATTTGGTTGGTCCTTGACCAGTAGCCTACTTCACCCCCCCTGTGGGCTTTTAGAGCTTAGGGCTGGTTTTACAAAACTCCTCAAGCGAACCCTCAAGAAAAAACTGGGGGGCTAAAAAGGGCGCCTGTCGGAACTCCTACCAGAAGTCATGTGGGCCTACCATTACACTGAGAGCACCTCCGTAGGAGAAACCCCATATTACCTTGCATTCGGAGCCGAGGCAGTCATTCACGAGCCAACTGATGCTTTCGTCTGCATATATCTCTTTTTGCTCTGTGTTGAAAATGGAAACTACAATGCAGAAAATGAAAACTGCATTGCAGAAAATGGAACTCCAATGCAGAAAACAGAAACATGAATAACCTATTTTACATTCTAAGTGGTATTCAGTCTGATTCCCCCCCTCCCAACATGTCTTGAATAAAAAATAAAAATAAAAATATTGTTTTGTTTAACTCTAGAGTTGAGCATTTTTGCCTAGACTCAAGCATTGTAGTTTCCGTTTCTGCATTGCCGTTTCTGCTTCTACATTGCAGTTTCAGTTTCTGCATCACAGTTTCCATTTTAGTACTTTCATCTTGGTTTTCCATTTTGGTTCCCCTATTATTATTATATTTATTTTTCCTCATACTTTGGAGTGTAGTTTGCAGTTTTTTGCATTTCTTTTGTTTACATCATTGATATCTACCTTGTTTTTGTTTTGAAATCCCACGTAAATATGAGATTTTTTTTTTCTAGAAACAGTAGGGCATTTTTCGATCTTCTTCTATTGCAATATTCATGTTTTGATGTGAAGCTTAGTTTTTCTGTTGTTGAGGTATGTATATTCTTGATCAAATTCTTATTTGAATTTTCTAGTTATTTTTTGGCTTTTTATAAATTGATTTTTCAACAATCTTTGATAAACTCTTTAATGTAATTTTTAATTTTTACTTTGGCTTTTTTTTCTTTTATCAGATTTGAGTTTGAGGTGCTATTTGGTTAGAGATTTTTGTATAATTTTCTAGTACTTTCATCATGTTTATTTTTTTTCCCATACTCTACAATGCAATTTTTGTTTTTGTTGCTGTTTTCTTTTTTCTTTTTGTTTTTTACATAATTGATATCTACATTTTATTTTTATTGCAGTTTATGTTTTTATTTGCAGTTTTTGCGTGAATATGTGTTGAAATGATTTTTTTTTTTTAAACTGTTGATTTTTAATATAAATATTGTATAACTGAATAAATATTACAAAATCAAGTTTGGTGTAGTGGTTTGTGAGTGAGCCCTCCTCCTTTGAGGGTCAAGGTTCGAGTCCCTTCAATAACACAAAATGTTTTTTTTTAAAGGTGAATAAAGGGTAACAAAGTTGGTCCCCTGTAGACGGCGGTGGCGGGTGGCCAGCCAACGATGGGTTGCAGGCGTATACTTGCCTTAGAAGGAGTGGCATTGTGTGTAATTTTGATATTTGTTAATGATATTATTATAAAATTAGGTACTACATTTTGGTCTTTGGCCTTATGCTAATTAGATGAAATTGTATTCCTATCTTCAGAATTTGTAAACTATATTGTGTTTTAAACTAAAGCTCCCAAAAAAGTATAGCTATTTGGCTGCACTATTTATTAAAAAATAATTGTTTGCACTAAAACTAGATGGATAGTAAGTAGACCAACTTAAAGATTAGGTGAATGTTGAAGGTGAGGACCCTCAGTATGTGAAAGCATTTGGTAAGTAAGTAAACATACATACAGAAGACAAATGTACGTGGTTCACCCCGAATAATGGGCTACGTCCACGGAGAAGTATGTTCTCATTACGATAATGTGAGTATACATTGTACATAGGTTTAGACTCAAGGAGAAGAGGAAGAATACCGAAGGCTGCAGGCCGAAGGCTAAAGGCCGAAGGCTGAGGATCTGGTATGATCCGTGGGTTTTTAAGTGGGCTCATGGGTAAGCCCATGAGGCCCCAGGAGTAGCCTGCCCAAAAACTCTCCCCCTCTCTTGAAGGGGAGAGGTCTCCTCTTATAGGGAAGGGAGAGTCCCCTTCTCTTGTGTTTTGTCGATGTGGGACTCCCTTCCCTTTGCTTGGATTGGCTTGGGAGTGCTTGGCCAGATATTGTACAAACAATAATAATATAAAAATTACCTCAATAACGCCGCGCTGCTATACCATTTTGAAATGTTAAAAATAAAAAATAAAACCCGAGCCACTTGACTATACTATTTTTATAAATTAAAAAAAAGGCTAACACGTGAAACCAAGTATAGCCTTGCGTCTATACCATTTTTTTATTTAAAAATACTGTAGTAAAGCTATGTGACAATACTATTTTAAAAAAATACACGAGAGTATAGCCGTGCGTCTATGCTATTTAGTTTTTTTAAAGAAAAGGACCACGTATCAAAAAACGCATAGTAGCTAGGCTATAGTATTTCCAAAAAAAAAAGAGAAAAAGGAAATATCATAGTATAGCCCCGCTGCTATACTATATATAGGAAAAAAAAAAGGAATTCGCCTAGTGTCAAAATAAGTATAGCCGCGGCTATACTATTTTTTATAATAAAAAAAATTACCGTCTTAAAGTTGCGGGGCTATACTATGGTATTTCCGTCGTACACTATTTTGAAAAATACCCCATAGTATAGTCGCACGGCTATACCTTTTATTTTTTTAAAAAAATTAAAAATTACCCTCCTAGTTGCATTAGTTTATACTTTACTGATATTAATTGGCTAGTTTCAACATATCCAAAGCGGATATCGAAAAGAGATAAAATTCATGATGTTGGGGTCTTTCTTCGTCGGAAGGCTTGTTCGGGCTTGATGTTAGCGAGAACTAGGCCCAAAGTATCCCGAAGGAGAAGCAAGTCCCAGGGGAGTACTTTGTTGTTCTTTCAGCGGCTACGTGTTTTGTGTTGACGTTTCCGGCAGCTCTAAAAATGGGTGAAGATGATTTGCTGATGTTGAACTGAGAGTATATGAGCTTGAAGTGTGGGAGCTATAAACCCACAAGTTCAGCAAATGAGAATGCTTGTGCTTGGCTTGGTGTTTGATATGCTTGAATTGGGGTGTTGAGAATTCATTGTTTGAAACTATGGCTATGGTGGTTTGATTGTTTGGCTGTGATGGTTGTTAGGATGCTTATAGCAGTCAAATGGATGAGGTTTCAAAGAGCATAGTTGAGGAAAGAAAAGCTTAAGGCTTTGAAGGCTATGGTGTTTGTGACTATGATTCTAGAGAGATTTATGAGTTCTAGAAGTGGGAGGATAAAGGAGTAGCTTGGGCTTATTCTTGAGGTGAAGATTTATAGAGAAGATTAAAGATTTCAAGGATGAGAAAGTATGAGACATGGTTGTAATGGCTGCTGGGAGCTTGTAGCAGCCAAGAGAACGGGTCGATGGTCACTGGATGCTTGCAGTAACTAAGAGAAATGTGAGTTCTTATGGTTGCTGAGAGGCTTGCAGCAACCAAGAGGAGTTGGTTTTTCTTGGGCAATGCCTCCCAATTTATAAAAGGTAAAGGCTCTCTTGGGTTCCAATAGGTAGAAGGAAGTGTTGGAGCTAGTCTATTTCCAATGGGTAAAAGGAAGCATTAGGACATTCTTATTTCCAGGAGGTAAAGCTAAGCATTGGAAAATGACTATTTCCTATGGGTAAAAGGAAGTGTCGGATTTGGCTTGTTTCTAGGGGGTAATAGGGAGTATTGGGACATGCTTATTTCAGCAAGTAAAGCTAGGCATTGGAAAATGACTATTTCCTATGGGTAAATGGAAGTGTCGGAATTTGCTTGATTCTAGCGGGTAATAGGGAGTGCTTGAAGAATATCTTATTTGCTCACCCACATTGGAGAACTCCAAGTAATGAGCTTGGACTTTGGTGCTCCCAAGTAGCTAGCACAAAGTCTCCATTATCTAAGAGCTTTCGTGGGCCTTGTGGACCTCTGTAACCTTCCACACCACAATCCCTCATGCAAGCCCTGTAAACCACATGACTTGGGTTCATGTAAGCTTGGTAGGTGATTGGCATAGGAAAAATGTATTAGCGTGGCATGAAGTTATTTGGCATGTGCTTGGAACGCTTGGGCATGTATTACAATGACTCAGGCTTTTGTGACCGAGCTTAGTGACATATCGGAATTAAATGAATAGGTTTTTGGCATGACATGGATGCTACACTACTACAAAAAAGGCAAAAGACGACGGGAATTCACCGTCATGTATCGGGTTTTCAAACCGTCGTAAAATCGTGCGACATCTTTTGCAAAGTAAAACCACGATGGGAAATCACCGTCGTTGTTATACCAAACAACGTCATTAACAAAAAAACAACCGACGTCTGTATACTGGAAAATGAACCAAAAAATTGCCGTGGAGAAAAAATAGACGACCTATTTTATACAAAATCCGTCGTGTAAAAAAATACAATACGTCTTTAAATAAATAAAATATGACGTTATTAAAACATACGACGTCCAATATATTTATATAACCATCGTGAAATAGTTTTTCCACTTCATTTTTTCCATTAATATTGACGTGGAAATAGCGGTTAGGGTAAATCACCGTCATTGTTATACCAAACAACGTCATTAACAAAAAACAACCGACGTCTGTATACTGAAAAATGAGCCAAAAAATGGTCTAGGATAAGAATAGACGACATATTTTATACAAACTCCGTCGTGTAAATTATATAATACGTCTTTAAATAAATAAAATATGACGTTATTAATACATACTACGTCCAATATATTTATATAACCGTCGTGAAATAATTTTTCCACTTCGTTTTTTCCAATAATATTGACGTGGAAATAGCAGTTAGGTAAATCGCGTCGTTGTTATAATAAACAACGTCCTTAACAAAAAAAAAACCGACGTCTGTATACTGAAAAATGAGCCAAAAAATTTGTCAAGGATAAGAATAGACGACCTATTTTATACAAACACAGTCGTGTAAATAAATACACTACGTCTTTAAATAAATAAAATACGACGTTATTAATATATACTACGTCTGATATATTTACATAACCGACGTGGAAGTTATGTTAGGTTCATGACTTACGACATATTTATTTTCTGGAAACGACGTAGTATTTAGTATACAACGTCGTCGTTTTAGACATTGGTAAATTCAATGTCGTCGTTGAATGCTCCAAAACGTCATTTTTTATTGACAATTTTATGAAAAAGACGGCCGCTTTTCCCCAGTTTAAGAGGACCGTCATTTTATAATACTGAACCAGTATTTTATGTACTGATTGTTTTGTGGCCAAAACCTGCATAATGAAAGTGAAGAAAACACATTATAATTTATTACAAAATTAATGTCATACAGGAGTGCTGTTTAGGGCATAAGTAATTTCATAAATTACAAGAGCATCATTCAATCCATATATCTTCACACCCATCTCGAATATTTTGACTCCCAAACTCACCCACTAGTTCATCAAATGTGTCAACATTTGGCATCCCTCTAGTAAATGGCTCACACTCAATTCTCACATCACCTAAGACATCATCACCAATAACATCATTATATTCTCTATTAGGCGCTGATAACACTACCGACCAACCATGATGCATCGGGTCGTCAACAAAAAATACTTGTTTGACTTGAGACGCCAAAACAAATTGGTCATTCCTATGTCCAATTTTACTCAAATCTACAACGGTAAATCCAAGTTCGTCGACTACAAGGCCGGAAGTACTATCTATCCAATCACACCTAAAGACAGGGATTGTAAACTTTTGGTAGTCAAGGTCCCAAATTTCTTGAATGACACCATAAAAACCCATATTTGAGAGAATTGGGTTTTTATCCTTGGCACTAGCAACTTGCATGGTATGTGCAAGTAAATAAACTCCACTATTTTGAACTGTCCGCACATCATCTTGTGCCTTGATGTTAAATTTAACACCTTTAATAAGATAGCTCCTATATAATGGCACTGCCATGTTTGGACCAGCTGCTAGCCACCTTAAATTTTCTGATACCCCATGATTGTCTCCCTCATCAAGTTCACTTTGAACCTGCAAATTAATCATATCTTAATTCAATCTAACATAGAAAGAAGAAAATTAAAAGTCCAATATGTTATTCAATAACATATACCTTGAAGTGTAGCCATTGAATGAAAGTGCTATTGTGCTTATCTTGCAGCCACTTTGTTCTCTTTCTAAATTTTGGATAAGCGGCCTTGATGTGGATCATATGTTCCCTACATGACACGAAAAATTCAAGCATTACGGTCCTAAACATATAAGATAAACATAAGGAATAATTTAAAATGGAAACTTAAGGAATAAAACTCATACTCGATATAAGGTAGGACTTCCTCCGTATTCTCCAAGACATATAGATGTGCTTGGTTCAACAGGTCCCGATCAACTAAGCTCACTGTGCAACCTGATAATGGCTTTGAAACTCCTATCTTCTGACTTGATGGCACTCCAATTGTACTAATATCAGATAAATGTTCAGTGCAAAATTCTCCAGCTTCTTCAGCTATATAACGCTCCGCAATGCAACCTTCAGGATGAGTACGGTTCTGAACATACCCCTTTAGAACTTTCATATATCTTTCGAACGGATACATCCATCTAAAATATACTGGCCCACACAGACGAACTTCTCTAACAAGATGTACTACTAGATGAACCATGATATCGAAGAATGAAGGTGGAAAGTATTTTTCAAGCAAACACAAAGTAACTACTACATCTTCTTCCAACTTATCTAGCTTGGAAACGTCAACCGTCTTTGCACATATAGCATTGAAGAAGAAGCACAAACGATTTATTGCATACCTTGCAGGCTTCTCCAAAATAGAACGAATTACCACAGGGAGCAATTGTTGCATTAAGGTATGACAATCATGTGATTTAAGAACAAGAAGTCTTGAATCTTGTAAAGATACAAGGTTTTTTATATTTGAAGAATAACCTTCAGGGACCTTCATATCATAGAAAGAATTGCAAACCTCTCTCTTCTCTGCTCTTGACAAATTCCAAGGCCCTGGAGGGCAAACGAGTACTTCTTTCTCCATACTTGGGTTGCAAATCAGTTTTGACCCCCATGTTCAATAAATCTAACCGAGCAGCAATCCCATCTTTATTTTTTCCAGGGATCTCCAGCAATGTACCAATGATACTATCACAAACATTCTTCTCAATGTGCATAACATTTAGGACATGCCTCACTGGAAGGTATTTCCAATACTCAAGATCAAAGAATTTTGACTTCTTCTTCCAACAAACTTTGTCACCATCATTTTCACCTCCACCTCCCCTTTTTTCAATCCCCATATGTAATTAATATCTTCAACCATATGCAACACTTCTTCTCCCGTTAATGGCTCCAGAGGCGTGCCATATTTAGGTTTTCCATTAAAAGCTGCACGTTGCCTCCTATATGGATGATTGATTGGTAACCATTTTCTATGCCCAATGTAACAAATTTTGTGGCCATTTTTCAACCTGTGATTACGTGTATCATCGTCGCATATTGGACAAGCTTTATATCATTTAACAACACAACTAGATAAGTTTCCATAGGCGGGAAAATCATTAATGGTCCAGTAATGCAGCTCCTGAGTGTAAAGTATTCTCCTATGTGTGCATCATACACTCCTCTAATCCCATCCCACAAAGATTTTAAATCATCAATCAAAGGCTCCAAGTAGACGTCTATATCATTTCCGGGTTGTTTAGGACCGGAAATCAATAAAGTCAACATCATGAACTTTCGTTTCATGCACAGCCATAGTGGGAGATTATATGTAACTAAGATAATTGGCCAGCAACTATATCTGCTACTTAGAGAACTGTGGGATTGAATCCATCAGATGAAAGAGCCAATCTCAAGTTTCTCGGCTCATTACCAAACTCGGGCCATTTATCATCAACAAGTTTCCAAGACGGGGAATCCGCCGGATGAGACATCTGACTGTCAATTGATTTTCTAGCAGCATGCCAAGTCAAATTCTTAGCTGTCTCATGTGATTGAAACATCCTTTTAAACCTTGGAATTGGAGGAAAATACCACAACACCTTCGCTGCCACACCCTCTTTCAAGAATCCATCTTTGGTTTCCTTCCACCTTGAGATACCACAAGTAGGACAATTAGTTGAATCTTCATACTCCTTCCTATACAAGATGCAATCATTGGGGCATGCGTGGATTTTCTCATAACTCAACCCCAATGCACACAAAGTCTTTTTTGCCTCATACATAGAGGCCGGTATTGTATTTCCTTCTGGAAGCAACTCGCCCCTGAAGTATCAATAATTCTGTAAAACATACATCACTCATCCCATGTTTTGCCTTCAAATTATACAACTTCACTAATGCCGATAACTTGATGTACTTTCTACAACCAGGGTACAATGGTTGATCTCCATCCCCAGTCACATTAGCAAACTCATAAGGATCGGATCCAAAATCACCAAAATCATTATCATCCATCTCTATTTCTTCAACACAAAACTGTACCTACTATGGTCATCATCTTCTTCAATATTTCTACTAGCATTAGTAGTTGGTTCCCAAGGTTCTCCATGAAATGTCCAATTCTTATAGCTTTGGTCAACTCCATTAAAGTATAAGTGATCCCTTATAATTCCAACGCCAAACAATTTCAAATTCACACATTTAACACATGGACAACGGATATGCGTTGTAGTTAGAAGATTTTCTACAGAAAATTGCAAAAATCCTTCCACCCCTAACTCATATGCCTTCGATCTTCTATCCGAGTGCATCCATGACCTATCCATCTCCGACACTATATCCTATTATCTATAATAAGGTGAAAAGACAAGCAATGACTATAACTATAGCAGATTATATAAGGTTTTAATAGAAAATAATATAGTATACAGACGACGGTTTTTAAACAACAACATATGTATTACACATATATAGACGACGAGTTTAAAAAAACGTCGTCTAATGCTAGCAAGAAACAGAGGCCAACGAACTTGAACCACGACGGTAGTTAAAACATGCATCGTGGTAATAAAATACAGACGACGGTTTGTTAAAAAACCGTTGTCGTATGCATAAAAAAGATATCGAAATCCAGTTTATTTTCAAGAACCCAAAATATATTCAGAACACAACATATACATTAATTTTTATGTTGGGTATTAAGAACACGTATACTAAGCACGAAACCAACATATACTAAGCATGAAAACATTAAATCCATTCCCGATTCATAATAACAGAGAGTGATTAAAAGATCCGACAACATTAAATCCACTCCCGATTCATGAAAACATTAAACATTAAATCCATTAACCCATACCGTCGACAACATTAAAAAATCACAGAACCCTTTACCACAGAACTGAAAATCATTCAATGAACTTACAAGCATGAGATTAGGGTTTGTACTTACAGGTAGGCAGAGCTCACAGATTATGGCCAACTTGGATTCGACGGAGTTGTAAACTTGGCCAACTTGGATTCGACGGAGAGCCCAACTTTGAATTAGAGTTGAAGTGAGAGAGCGGAGCAAAATGTTTTAGGTCACAGACTATGGCCAACTTGGTTTAGGGTTACAAGTATAAGAGTTAGAGCGAAATCTGAAAATTTTAGGTTGAGGTGAAATTTTTAGAAAGCGCGCCTTTAAAAAACATCGACGGAAACAAAAAACCAACCGTCGTTAAAAGTTCAACCTAAACATGACGCTTATTTAAAAAATGACGTCGTTGTAAATATCCTTACAACGCAAAACCAAACTACCGTCGTTAATATGTCTAAAGAAATATGACGCCTATTAAAATAATTGAGTCGTGGTATCTCCATACGTCGTAAAAAAAACAGACGTATTAGAAAATTAAATAGACAAATATACCCTAAACCCTAAACCCTAATAAATAAAACCTAAATTATATATTTTTTTTAAAAAAATAATTTTTCAAAAGGGATTAGGGTTTTATGGCCTAAAATATCTCGTCCATAAAACCCTAAACCCTAATCCCTTTTCTAAATTTATTTAAATGCTAAACCCTAAACCCTAAACCATTAAAGTATAAGTGATGTTGTGACTCATGAACACATTTCTCTTTTTGGTGGTAATTTTAAATTTGTATAACTCAAACTTAATTTTTTAAAGCTTAAGGGGGAAGAAAATATCTCAATGACTTCATAGGAGTTGACGTTGCATTTTTTGGAGTTATTTTAAATTTATTATGAATATTTCGAATTAAATAGAATAAAATATTATTAATAAAACCCATAAACGGCGTCGGCATTAATACATTAACGATGTTGTAAATCTTAATAAACGACTTAATTTTAAAACAAACGTCATTTAAAGTTCAAATCATGACCATTTTTACACAGAAAACGACGTACAAACCATGTTCCACGACCTAAACTCTTAACCTCTCGTCGTCTAATGTCAAGAAAACAACGTCGCCTATATAACCAATAGCGTTGTTTGAATTATATTTTACGTCGCTTTTAAAAAAATATGACGTTGTTATGTGTGTACAACGTCATTTTAAAGAAACCACGGTTTAGAAATGCGCTCTTCGTAGATCATCGACGGAAAACAAAAAAACCGTCGTTAAAAATATAAATAAACATGACGTTTATTACATCTATACCCTAAACCATAAAATATAAACCCTAAATTATATATATATATATTTAAATAATTTTAGAAAAGGGTTTATCGTTTTACGGCCAAATATATATTAACCATAAACCCTAAACCCCAAAAATAAACCTTTATCCCCCTAAACCATTAAAGTATAAGTGATGTTGTGACTCATGAAAACATTTTTCTTTTTGCTTGTAATTTTAAATTTGTATAACTCAAACTTAATTTTTTAAAGCTTAAGGGGGAAGAAAATATCGCAATGACTTCATAGGAGTTGACGTTGCATTTTTTGGAGTTATTTTAAATTTATTATGAATATTTCAAATTAAATAGAATAAAATATTATTAAAACAAACGTCACTTATAAATGACTTAATTTTAAAACAAACGTCGTTTAAGGTTAAAACCATGGCCATTTTTACACAGAAAACGACGTACAAACCATTTTCCACAACCTAAACTATTAACTTCTCGCCGTCTAATATCAAGAAAACAACGTCGTCTATAAAACCAAGAGCGTCGTTGAAAAACCTTTTACGTCGCTTTTTAAAAAACTGTGACGTTGTTATGTGTGTACAACGTCTTTTTGAAGAAACGAAGGTTTTTCACAACATGAAAACTTCAACAAATTTGGTTCAGCATGATCTTGGGTGTGTCACAACATGAAAACCTCAACAAATTTACAGGGAGGTTGACGGTGCATTTTTTGGTTATATTTTAAATTTATTATGAATATTTTGAATTTAATAGATATAAAGACGACGTGTTCTATATAATTATGTCGTTGCAAGTTTTATTACACGTCGGTCACACAATTTCCGTTTTTTAAAAATAATGAAAACCTATTTGAAATTCATAGGGAAAAAAAGAATGTACATTATACATAAAATTTGCACAAAAACTTGTCTAATTCTAACCAATTTTGTACAGAAACTTGTCTAATTCTAACAAAATTTGTACTTTTTATAAAAATGTTTAAGTATTCTAAAATTCCTCTACTCCATATGAACACAAACAAACTCTGTCCATTCTTTCCTAACTTCTTCAATGGCAGCTTGGGGGTATGGCGCTTGATCCTTTCCCTTCGCAAACTGCAATCCATAAACAATGATTATTATAACAGACGACGCTATTTTTCATTTACCAACGTAGTATATGTATTCAACGACACTATTTTTAATTTACCGTCGTTGATAATACAAAAACCCACATAAAATAAATCTGAAAATTTTCTTCTTACCATCTTCTCAAATTCCAGGGAAGGATCCAGGATGATGTCTCTCATAAAGAGCATCACATAATACCCGCATTCTACACTGCTTGGTTGCTTTGGAGTGCCGGGCAGAGTTTTCCAAAGAGGTGCTTTACGGCCTACTCTGCCTATGTGTGAATTATACATTTTTAAAGCACTATTCACTATGTTTTTCCTGTCCTCATCCACAACTCGATTTCCAGGCAGTGGATCTAGAAAATAGACGGTCTCCTTCTTTGCTCTCACAATAATCAAGACCCAATGACGGCTGCACAAAATAAATATAAAGGTTAAATAGTTTTATATGTAGAGCATCATACAAACAAAATCCTGTTTTTTGTTTGGAGACTAACCCTGGATTGTAAGGCATCAAGAAAATCTGTTCACCATCTGTTTTTTGAAGTCGATTGGCTACGAGACGTGATCTTTCAGTTAATGAACCAGCGTCGGCACTAACTAGAGCAGGGTCGATAAAGCCAACCATATTCACCATATTTGCAGCTTTCAAATGATCAAATAGGCACCTAAATATATGAATTGAAACCATGAGTGTTTTTTTTTTCAACATAAAGGAGAGTGTCAAATGAATATTTGATAAGGACAAACCTCATATATACTTGAAACGCAGGAGCCCCAATTTCTTCCATGCCAGCAAATTGGGTAATATCTTCATGCAAGACGAAAGTATTACGATCTATGCCAAACACCTCCTTCTCAATTGTAAAAGTCATAGCCTTCTCCCGAGGCTTTAGTTTCGATTCAACATAACTACAAAGGGATTGTAAAGAAGATGGCAACTCCAGCTTTGAATAATCTGGTACTTCAGGATTTTGTTTGAACAAATAAAGCAACATAAAGTGACGTGGTAAATAAATAACAACGACGATTTAAATAACAAAATGTCGTCTTAAAATAAGTTACACGAAGGTAAAAAAATACCATCGTAATGAATACTTTATTACGTCGTTTAACAAAATACGACGTCTAATTCAAATGTAAAATTCATAATTAATGAATTTACCTTTTCAATTTGCTTTTCTCCAACACTGGATTGCTGTTTTAATAAATAAAGAGATATATATAAGAAAGCTTGTACAACAATTTAAACATTCAATTAAATAAAAACTGCCGTGGAAATTTAAAACAAACGACGGTTTAAAGAAAATATAGACGTCTGAAAATTGAAAAACAAATGAAAAAGGCAAAGTTATGAAAATTTACCTTTTCATCTTTCTTTTCTTCTATCTTTTCTACTATCTTTTCTACATCCCCGGATTTCTGTTATAAGAAATAAAGAAATATATATAAGACATTGTACAAAAAGTAAAAAATTAAATTAAACCGTCGTGGTAATAAATAACAGACGACAGTAAATAATAAACGTCGTGGTAATTCATTTATTACGACGGTAATGAGAATTGAAAAACAAATGAAAAAGGCAAAGTTAAGAGAATTTACCTGTTCAACTATCTCAACTACCTTTCCTTCTACTCTCTTTTCTATTGACCACGTGTCGTGCAAAGAGTAGAACTAGATGAGCTAGGATTTTATTTTTTTAGCTGGAAAAAAGAAGCCACTTGGGCTCCTAGGTTTGCTAAACTATAGGTTCGTCCTTGGGTGAGCTAGGTTTTTTTTTTGGCTGGAAAAAATAAACCACCTAGGCTATAGCCCATGTTTGCCAAACAATAGGTCCGTCCCTAGTTTTAAGCACTACTATAGGAGGTTTTTTACTGTTTCGTTCTATAAAAGTTGTACAAATTCTCATAGAAAAGTCTAATAAATTGATCAAGTCAGTCAATTGTACAGATGCGGAGGCGATTTTCTCTTTTACACTCGCTCAAGTTATTCAATAGCACTAGATATTGATAACAATTAAAATAAATAAATAAATAAAGTCGCACTACTTTACATACTTTTCGATGACTATGGCATGTAGGGGCTCACATTCTTTGAATCTAGGGGGCTGATTATATCGCTACTTTACATATATACATTTGTTATCCGATGCTCTCTCTCAAATTCTTTGAATCTAGCAGCCGGGAAACAAAGAATTAAAAATGGTGAACCATTGTTTGGGTTTGCAATAAAATAATGGAAAGCAAGAGAAAACTAAAAGCAATAATTACGAAGAATGTTGACATGTAGACTTTTATTAATTCAACAATATTTTGAGAGGGTTTGATTGGCTGCAGACGTTTCGTCAGTTTGATCATTTGGTCTTTTGTTAAATGATGACTTGCAAAAGCAATGTCCATTTTTTCGCTTAGGTATAATTAAATATTAAGAAATAATATTTAAAAATAATTTTAATTTTTTTAACAGATATTAAAATAAAAATAAAAACATATATCTTCTTTGTCTCTGGACAGTCCTATCTCCGTATCAACCCTCACTCCACTTCAACAATTAATGTCCTCCGTATATATCTGAATGAAATTGGACCTATTTTCAAGAAGTCCTAATATTTTTTCCAATATGTCATGCTCACCTTGATTAGTTTACTTATATTCGTAAGGTGTTTTATTTTATAGAACATCCCAACAATAACATATTCGTTTTTATTATTATCCAATAAATAAAAAATCATTAATTTATCATTCTTTTAATAGGTGTTCACCTGATTTTTTTTAATCCAAAAAGTCCGGGGTGATCTTATATATGGAGCACCTCAAGCACAAACACAACACCGCCTAAATAATTAAGAAGTGGAAGATGTTAAATCTCCTGAATGAAACCTTCTCGAGCTTGTTGCAACCTTTTTCCTTCAAGTATTTAGCACTTCTTGCAAGTTTCCTCATCCTTATATACAAATGGTTCTCCACTTCCGCAAACTCATCACCACCTTCTCCACCAAAGCTCCCTATCATTGGAAACCTTCACCAACTAGGCCAGCACCTTCAGCGCTCTCTTCAAACCCTAGCTCAACGCCACGGGCCGCTCATGATCCTCCATTTCGGAAGTGTGCCGGTCCTTGTGGTCTCATCAGATGAGACTGCCCGCGAGATCATGAAAACCCATGACATCACATTCGCCAACAGACCCAAGAACACCTTCTTCAAGAAGTTTTGCTACAACTTCAAAGACGTGGCCTCGGCTCCTTATGGTGAGTATTGGAGGCAGCTGAAAAGTATATGCGTCTTAAATCTCCTCAGCAACACAAGGGTTCGTTCTTTTCGTGCCGTAAGAGAAGAGGAAACTAAATCCATGATCGACAATATAACTAAGCACTGCTCCTCACCCCCCTCCTCAGTATCATCAGCGATTAATTTTAGTGAAATGCTCGAGACACTTACGAATGATGTTATCTGTAGAGTGGCTCTTGGGAGGAAGTACAGCGATGGCGGGGAACGTGGGAGGACGTTTATGAAGCTTGCCGGGGAGTTGTCGTTGGTGATGTCACATATCCATATTGGAGACTATATCCCATGGCTTGCTTGGATCGCCCGTCTCAATGGTTTGGACGCCAAATTTGACGATCTGGCTAAACGATTCGATGAGTTTTTAGAAATAATTGTTCAAGAGCATATGGATGAATTTGATGGTCTTACCAAGAATGAGGACCAAAAGGATTTTGTGGACGTTCTGCTTTGCCTTCAGGCTGATTCTCCTATTGATAGAGTTAGCATCAAGGCCATCATCTTGGTAATTGATCTCTCTCTCTCTCTCTCTCTCTCTCTCTCTCTGTGTTACATGCATAGTGGTGTTACATATGCTTGTTATGTGATCATATCTTATTAGAAATGAAAAAGTATAACCAAAATTGAACCATATCTGAAATTTTTTTATAGTCAAACTTGTTCTAGCCTGCCACGAAACACAAAGGAAAATATGTTTTGGTCACTCTCGTAAAATTCCACGTTAGTTCTTAACGACTTCTCTCACGTGGATGGGAACCATAACTTTTATCTGGTAGGAAAACATGATATAAATAGTTGTATCATCCCACGTACCTTTTGTTTATAAAGGGCAAGTCCAAAATGTTTTACTTCTATTAGGTTTTTCCAAAATCTGTTGTTTTTAATATTACTAGCCTCCTGGCACAAGCTCAAGCGTATATTATTTGGCTTTTTTACCCTTTTTATTTCTTTCAATTAGTTTAATATATGGATAAATAAAAAGAAATATTTTTAAAAAAAGAGAGATGAGGTTTTTTATTTTGTAGTAGGGAGAGAGATATGAGGGTGGAAAATAACTTATTCCCTTAAATATTTAGATTGAATGAGTTTTTTATTTTGTAATTTAGCAAATAGTTTTGTTTTTTTTACTATTCAACCCTCATTATATTAGATTGTGGTGTTCTAATATTTCCTTGAAGAGCTGACATGGGCTTAGCCAAGTTGGTTAGAGTGGATGTGCTCCCACTCTGCATCGGAGTTCCAATCCCCCTCCCTGCAATTTAGACTGGAATATCACTTGTATAATTTTTTTTTTTTTAAGCATGAGCATTTTCAGGGTTTTTGATGTTTCACTTTTAAGACCTTCTAGGTAGATATAGATAACAACACGTGGGGTTACTCCTAAACCCTAAACCCTTTATACATATGGATATATAGATAGATAACAATACGTGGGGTTACTCCTAATGAACCCCATGATTCTTTTGGGTTTATATCTAATTTTACATTAATTTTTAATTGATTTTTTCCATTAAAATTCTTGTAGGATATTTTTGTCGGTGGCACTGATACCTCATTTGCACTCTTAGAGTGGACAATGTCCGAGCTTTTAAGGCATCCAAGAGTCATGGAAAAATTGCAGAATGAGGTGAGGGGGATAGTGGGCAAGAAAATAGACATAATTAGAGAGGATGATTTAATTGGAATGCACTACTTGAAGGCAGTGATCAAGGAGACTCTTCGCCTACATCCTTCAGTTCCATTGCTATTGCCCAGGCTATCGACCCAAGATGCACAAATAAATGGCTACAACATTAAAGCCAACACACAAGTTATAGTGAATGCATGGCAAATTGGAAGAGATCCCAAGTCATACAACAAGCCAGAGGAGTTCGAGCCAGAAAGGTTCTTGGACAGTGCCATAGATTATAAAGGCAATGAATTCCATTACATTCCATTTGGAGCTGGCAGAAGAGTTTGCCCAGGAATTCAGTTTGCCATAGCTGTCCAAGAGATTGCATTGGCAAATTTAGTGCACAAGTTTGACTGGGAGCCGCTGCCCGATGGCGGAAAAGGGGAGGACTTAGACATGACTGAATCCACTGGAGCAAGCGTTCGCAGAGTATATCCTCTTAAAGTTGTTGCTATTCCATATTCAGGCTAATATAGTGTTGGTGTATCCAAATTTGACCTCGTTTATTCACAGCAAATAACAAATTATAATATCTTCCGCCATTATTTGGAAATAAAAATTTGAAATAATGGTTAGGTTTTATGTTGTCATTAATATAAATATATTAGTATGTATTGCTAAAATATGAATACGTTTTGAATACTTTAGGTTAATTGTATTCTTTTGCATAAGGAGATATATAGGAGTTTACAATGGTGCTTTACAACGAAATACATTCAATAATTAATTAGAAGAATATCTCCTAATTATACCAAGTTTGTCAACTATATGAAAACAATAAAGTAAATCACCTAATTAACTTAGGAAATAAATCTCCTTAATTTGTTAGGTTAACTCACGTCAACACTCCTCCTCAAGTTGGTTCATACACGTCAACAATGCCCAACTTGGTAAGTGAGTCATAAAATACTTGTCCACGGACAGCTTTCGTCAAGACATCTGCTAACTGATCTTATAATTTTACAAATGGTAGGCAGATGATCTTGTTCTCATTTTTTTCCTTTGATGAAATGTTGATGCACTTCAACATGTTTTGTTCGATCATGATAAACTGGATTATGAGCAATATTGATCGCTGACTTGTTATCACAATGTAATTGCATGGGCTTCTCCAGTTTAAAACCCAATTCTGTCAAGAGCCCTCTAATCGACAATAATTCACAAACTCCTTGAGTCATACCTTGATACTCTGCTTCTACACTAGACTGAGCTACCACATTTTATTTTTTACTTCGCCAAGTGACTAGGTTACCTCCAACGAACGTAAAGTAACCCGGTGTATTGAGTCTATCTGTAATAGAACCTGCCCAATTAGCATTTGTATATCCAACAACTTCGAGATTTCCATTCTTTGAGAACATTAATCCCTTACCGATGGCTGACTTTAAGTATCTTAAAATCCAATCACCTGCATTCTTATGAGAAACACTGGGTGAATGCATAAACTGGCTAACCACATACACAGCATATGCAATATTTGGTCTTTTGTGCCAAATATATCAACCTTCCAACAAGACTTTGATATTGTGTCGGCCGCTTATATCCTAGCATTCATATTTCAGTGAATAGATCTGTCGCATACTTCCTTTGAGACATAAAAAAATGCCAGTTTTTGAGCTTGCTACTTCAATTCCAAGGAAGTATTTCAGAGCACCTAAATCTTTCATCTCAAATTCCTGAGACAAATACTTTATAACTTATGTTGCTCTCTTGCATTGTTTCTAGTTAAGACCATGTCATATCCACATAAACAATTAATGGAGTGACTTTTTTTTTCATCACACTTCAAGAACAAGGTGTGGTCTGAATTACTCCGAGTGTATCCAAAATTCTTCATGGACTTGGTAAATCTTCCAAACCACGCCCTAGGTCTTTTGCTAGTCCTCGAGCAAAACTAAAACTAAAACAAGACTCAAAACAATCTTTTCGAACATTTTTTGAAAAGAGAATGATTCATGCACAAGCCTTAAAAGTTTTCACAACAAAAACTCGGTTTTAAAGGTCATTCACAAGGCGAAAAAGTTAAAAACACAACATGCTCAAAGTGTAGTAGTGTGATAGCAAATTGCAACTCATTCCTCAATTTCAGTTTCCACACAACTTCGAAAATCATACCAAGCACAAATGTAACTTCAATTCTCACCAAAGTTGTTCTCTCACAAATGAATCACTTAAAAGAGGGCTACAATGCATCACTCAATTTTAAACATGAGAATAGAGTTAAACCATAAGGGACTTAACTCAAAATGAAAATATAAGAACATGCATGAATATGATCTCAAGAAGGATGCCAAACACCTAAAAGTAGTAAGATAAGTACAATTCAACCACATGACATTTAGGATCAATTTAAGTCTTTAGCATAGATTGTAATGGGGCTAAGGGTGTAAGGTGAGTGAGAAATGAAAGGTATGAATGATACAAAGTCCAAGGAACTCACAATGTGGAGAAGAAGAAATGAGGATTGGATCTTGGTGGGAGTTTGTTTGATGGAGTGGCTTATGAGTTGTACTTTTTGGTAGGCAAACTGCTTACTAAGAATGTTAACAAGACAGCGTTTATTGGTACCATGAAGAAAATATGGCATCTGAAGGACGGTGTATCCATCTCGTGTGTAGATGCCAATCGTTTCCTTTTTACTTTTTCATGTGAATTTGATAAAAGTCGAGTTCTCCATGGAAGTCCCTGGACTTTTGATAAGGCTTTATTGCTACTCATAGACTACTATGGCCTCTGTAATCCGGCAACGGTTCTGTGAAGACCCGTATTTTTAAAAGTATATATATTAATAATTTGAAGAAATAAATATTTTGTTGCATATTTAGTTATATATTTAAATTGATTATATATATATATGTATTTATATAGTTGTCTTACCATTATAATAATATAAGTTGGAGGTGGATAACATAAGCTAGAGGTGGCATTGCTCAAGGGACGTGTAAACACACAAGGGATAGCCTTGATATCCAAGTAGATAGCTGTCTTCACTTCATTAAAATATTATCTCAATACCAAAGTTCTTATCCTCAACCGCCAAAACCAAGGATAAAAGGATAATTGCCGACTTTACTCTAGTATAAATAGGAAGCTTGCAAGTTTTACTACTGCTTCCAGAGAGAGAGAGAGAGAGAGAGAGAGAGAGGTGATGAATTTCTAGCGGGAGATATAGGACTTAGCTTGTATTTTCTTAACTTGGAGCAATGCCTTGAAATCGAGGTAGGGATTTCTTGGGGTGCCTTTACGGGGATTGATCTAATTAAATTTCGTGAGCAATATATCAAGATGATATTATTATTTGATTATTATTAATATTTGGTGGTTAAGTGTTGTTAAATATCATTATATTATCTTATTAATATTGACATGATCATATGTTATCGGTGATGGCTGGAAATTCTCGAGTTGATAAAGAAAGTATGGAAAATAGGGTAATGAGAAGGATCTTTTGTGTAGTTGAGTCTAACTCTTGGCAGGTACCAGGTCTAAGGGATCCCACAGTGCACATAATTTTTATTGGGTGATTTGGGACTGGCGAAAGGGAGTTAGACAAGATGACTAACAAAAGGGGAATTATGGGACAGTTGAAATGGGTGTTAGTTCATATAAATGGGCATTCGGGACCAAGTGGTATAAGCATGGTATGGGACGTGAGGTCTGCTTGTCCAGTTATATGAATTAATGGGATTAGATGAAGAGCATTCATTCATGCATTATTCTTAATTATATGATATTTGGATGTGTGATTGCATGTCACTTAATTTAGTTATATCAATCTACTGTGGTAAGGTCTCATGTCCCTCCTGAGCGGTGGTTGCTCATCCCTCATTCTGTTTAATTTTTCAGATGAATTAATGAGCAAGACAAGAACTAAACCAGTTGAGGATGAATTAGATGAGAGTGTTAGAGCTTTATTTATTTCTTGTAAAGTTGTAAGATTTTGGGATCTATTTTTATAAGAAAAATTTATTTTATGTTTCCGCTTTCTTTTTATTTTATTTTACTTTACTTTTATTTTCTCATGCACCAGGCGCGGGATTTCCACCTACCCCGGGTCTGGGGCGTGACAGGTTCCTCTCAAAACTCAGGACTTCTGGGTCCAAGCCCATGATTTACCTATCCTCTACATGAATTTGGTTGTTGGAAAGCTGATTGGTCGATCGTTAGGTGGTCATATTGAAACTGAACAGAGTTGTTCAGACTGTGCATGGGTTCTTTTTTACCAAGGCTTTAAGACAGGTGTTAAAAATTCAACTTCCTGAGAAGGGCCTAACAGAAGTAAGACTGCAGTATGAACGCTTACTAATGTTTTGTTGTACTTGTGGCCTGCTTGATCATACAGAGAAAAACTGTGGGGTACATGCAACGTTGGGGGAAGCTGAAACAAGGTCGTATGGCTCTTGGCTAAGAGCAAAATTGGAAGGTACCAATTTGCAAGGATGGAGAGGAAGGACTTTTTCACGCAAGACCCTTTGCTAAATGAAACTCATGGCAAGGCTAAGTTACCACCAAGTATGGTTGAGACTATGACGCAGAGGAAGTAGTGGTGGTGAACAGAACAGGCAATTCCGTGAATGCAGTTGAAACAGTGACCGTTTCGGAAAATCGAAACCATGAAACAAGCGACTTTGCCTCTTCCACACTAAAGAAGATTTTGTGAGTTAATGAGGGAATTATTAGGGGCGGTGCGGACGTTATGCATATTTAGTTGCCTCATGATTCAATTCCCAACGTCAATTTTGCTGGTATGATTGGAAAATTAAATGGTGAGTTTGATAGGGCTTTTGTATCACAATTGAACACAATTAATTCAGATGGAAGATCTGTGGGTGCTAGTCATGGGTTGAATCCTGGAGCAACACCTTGAGTCTAACTCCTTAGGCCCAATCTCAGTGACTAAATGGAAGAGACGGGCCGTGATCTAGCTACAAAATATATTTCAAGTGGAGCTTCCTCATTCCAAGTCCAGGGAGTGTACAAGTCTTCGTAAAGAAGGGAAGGGCACGACAGTATGGCTCAATTTATTGGATCAAAGAAACAGAAGTGGTCCAAAGTGGTTCCCAAAAGAATGACGAATTCACAAATTTCTCGATCCATGGTGGGCTCAAGTGGTCTGGCCCACCACGAGTCATGATACTATTAAGTTGGAATGTTCGGGGGTTTGGGAACCAACGGACATTTCGTGCTCTACAGGAAATCCTCAAAGTAAAGCAACCCAATTTGGTTTTCTTGTCGGAAACCAAAATGAATGTGTATCATATGGAAGGGTTACGAAAGAGACTTGGTATAGATTATTGCTTTAGTGTGAACATGTGTGGGTTAGGTGGAGGTTTAGCCCTTCGCTGGAATAAAAATTGGACAGTAACTATCTTATCTCACTCTTTGGTTCATATCCATGCTATTGTGAAGGCTCCAGATGGTTTTTCTTATAGAGTGGCAGGTTTTTATGGAAATCATGCGACGAATCAGCGGCATCATTCTTGGGAGCTTCTTCGACGTCTATCTCATGTGGGGTCGGGTCCCTGGATTAGATGTGGTGATTTTAATGAAAATTTGGAAGATAAAGAGCAGCTTGGTCGTCGATTCAGAGCTTTATCTCAAATGATGGACTTTTGACATACTTTGGAGGACTGTGATTTGCGGGCTATTCCATTCAAGGGTTACAAGTTCACTTGGGATAATGGTAGAGCTGGAGTTGAGAACGATAAAGCCCTGCTTGATCGTGTTGTGGCAAATAAGGGATTATGGCAAGCTTGTGCCAATATGATCACTTATCATTTGGATTACTTGGAGTCTGATAATCTTCCTTTGTTAGTTGTGACTAACAACTCTCAAAGGGGTTAGAAGCTACTCTTGCTCAAATGTTTCCTACAAAAGCAGTGGCGGATGCAGGAATTGCCACTCGTGGGGTCACAAAAATAGTGGCGGCGACGGAGACGTCTGGTGGTGAACAGCAGCTAGCACCCCTGGCGGCATTGTCAAGGGATGAGATAGTGGTGGTGGACAGGGACGGACTCAGGAATTGCAAATTGGGCGCTCTAAATTTACCTTAAGTACAAATGTATTAAGAAAATTTGGTGAGTTTTTGTCTATTTTGATTTGTTTTTGTAGATTTTTAGGCTTGAACAATAGATTGTATTAACTAAAAACTAGAAGTAACCCACATGAGTGGCTTTTTTTTTTGGGATACATTATAAGCCCTTGTTGTTATATTTTTATTTTATATAAGCAAAATCTTTTTTCAGTATATTTTCTTCATCATATTTAGAACATTTTGTTATTATACGACATTTGAAATAGAGAAAATGATGGAATTATTGATAATATTGTTGAAATATTTGGAAGGGATTGAAAGAAAAAAAAGAAAAGATATTTTCCCCTCTCTCTCTCTCTTTAATCACTCCCTCTTCTTTTTTATTCTTTTTTACTCTTTTTCTCTCTCTCTCTCTCCTCCCGTCTCTCTTTTGTTTATTCTTTTTCCTTCTTCCTTTTTCCCCGATCTCTTTTTTTATAAGCTTCTTCTTCTTCTCCATGGGGTCACTTCCATGGCTGCCAAGGGCAAAAACCAGTCCCTACCACTAAACTCCAGTCTGCCATGGGGTCGTCTGACCCCATTGACCCCATCGTGGATCCGCCTCTGTACAAAAGCACCAGGCCCTGATGGTATGCCGGCACTTTTTTCCCCGAAATATTGGCATATTATAGGTGACAGAGTCACTTCTACATGCTTGCAAGTTCTGAATGGTAGTGGGAGTTAGGCCTCATCATTTGGCCCTCGGGCTCATGGGCCTATGGGGGCTCGCCCGGCCCGTTATGGGCTTTGAGAGGGCCCGGCCCGCTTGGGCTTGGGCTAGGGCTAGGCTTGGGCTTGGGTGTTTGAAGCCCGACCCGGCCCGATTAAGCCCGTGAAAGCGCGGCCCGCCCACAAAAGCCTGGTCCATTAGGCCCGCATACATATATAATTATCACTACCAGAATTTATTGTTTGCTCGACGAAGACAAATTTGTCGCGCAAAGAACAAATTAGTCACACGAATAACAATGCGACAGTAATCGTGTCGCGCAAATTCAATCGAGCGAAGATCGTAAAGAAAGGTTTTGCGCGACAAAGTTATGGTCATTTCGTCGCGCAACACACTTCGTTGCACCAACAGTTCAGGGACGGCTACTATTCGTCGCGCAAAACTTTTTGCGCGACAAAATCATAAGCGTCGCAAAAAAGACAGTACGACGATTTATCGTCGTCGCAAATACATTTGAGAGGCGGCATAACCATCGTCGCACATATAATTTGCGTGACGAAATAAAATTGACGCACCAAAATTGTGCGACGATATACTTTTGTTGCGCAAATACAAGAGCGACAAAGTCTGGTCATCGCGTTTCCTTTACGGGACGATAATTTTCGTCGCGCAAACGTAAATATATTGTTTTACCATTTTTTTGTAATACGGGTTTGTATTTTCCTGTGAATAATTTTGCGCGACGATATCGGTGTTCGTCGCGCAAAATAGTAATTAATTCTTTTTTTTTTTGGGAAATTTTTTTTTGGTTTATTTATTTTTATAATTAAATGAAATGACAATAAAAAAATGTAATTAAGAGAAGGTTTTTGTTATAACATAATATAAAGTCAAATACAAGAAAAATGTTTCAAATGTCATAAAGAAAGTAGAAAACTAATCAAACATTGTTTGATAATCTACTTGGTCTCCGAATCTGGACATTGTGGAGGGGCAGAGGTTTGATGGCCATGCTCGGGTTGGATGGGCTCAGAGGTGGATGGAGGAACAAAAGACGGTACGGGAATGCCGGACTGGGCGAGGGAGTGTGTTGCGTAGATACAGCTGCTCCAAAATTGATTCAACTGCATCCTCAACTTGTGATACTCGCAAGTGCACGAGCCGTTTGGTAGTATAGCATATGTAAGTGCGAGGTCGATCCCACGAGGATTGGTGATTGAATGATTCAATTCATTTTCCCTACACAAAACAGAAATGAAAAAGAAAGGAAATAAATAAAACAAGGAAGAAAGAAATAACTAACTCAAGTAGATAAGTTCCCAAGTTCAATTAGATTAATGGATTGATTCTAGCTAATGTATGATTAAGCCATGGTGTGTGGTCATAACCTTGTGTTCCTAATTCCCTAATTTGATCATTTGTTGTCTAACCTAAAATTAAGCATTAGGAACCCATTAAGCATAGAAGAACAATTTAAACAACCAAGCATGTATCTAATCCCTGTTGTCGAATGTCCATACATACTCTTCCTATTCATAGTTCAATTCGAATTAAAGCATGGTGTATACTCTTAATTCAAACCAAGATAGCTAACATGGAAGCCTAAATGGTGATCAATCATTCAAACTAGCATATTAACTTATAAGCATAATGAATAAGAACATGAACCATAATTGAAACTTGGAAACTAATCAAACTTGAAACTAAAGAAAAGAATTTACATAAGGAAAAGTAAAGTAGAACTTGGAAAGACTTAAAGAAAATTTCAGCACAAAAGATTTCATTACTACAATTGAAAACTAGAAAATGAAACTAAGAGAATTTGAGGGAGAGAAGGGAAGGGAGCTCTAGAGAAGTGTTTGAGAGCTCCCCCCCTTGGGGTGTGTTTACAAGCATAGAGAACTTCCCTATTTATAGGCCTAGGTGAAGTGAAAAATCTGAATTCAATATGGCTAATGCATACAACACTTGAATTATAAAATCTGAAATGGTTGATGCACTTGTATTAGAAAATCTTGAATGGTTGATGCACTTCACCAATTAATCCCACTAGCAGCCCTAGGTCATCATCATGTCACCATGACCAAGCTTCCAACCAGAAATGATAGCTCATGCCTAGCTCACCATGACCAAGCATCCAACCAACACATGCTGAGGTCAGCATGACCAGCAACTTCAAGGACTTACAACTTGGGCTAGGCTGAATCAAATGAAGACTTTAAGACATCTATTTTGAAGTTCAGAATGTCATTGATCCAACCACACAAGTATTGGCCCAATCCAAGGTCGGAGGAAGAAGTTAAGGCCGAAACAATTTGCTAACTCATTTTCCGCGCTGATAAGATCCATCCTGAGCATGGTTCGGTGTTTGCTAGGTAACGGACTCCAGATTTATCCAATGGAGCTGAATTTTGGATATGTTATAGTAGACACCCATTGGAACAAGTTTCATGAAGATCTTCACTTCATTCGAGCCCCATAGCATGCTGATCCAAGGCCAAGAAGTTGACCTACGAAACTGGGCTGGAAATGGACTGTAGCCAAAATGTGTTTGTCTTTGGGCTCATATTCCTCATATGCCAATCAGCCCCTAACATATATGGATTGCATCAAATGTTATCTCTTGCTATCTTAACCTACAAAACACACAAACAAAGGTAAGTGACTCAAAATAAAGAGAAACTAAGCAAAATCACTAAGTAAAGAAGGCATGCAAGTGTATGAAATTATGGACTTATCAAAACAGAAAATGAATTAAAAGCACAAGTTTAACTCAATAACATAACCAAATCATAAGCTAGAAGGGTATAAAATGATATACAATTATGAACTGATCAAATACCCCCAAACCTAGATTTTGCTAGTCCTCGAGCAAAACAACACAAAACAAAGTTAAAAGCAAAACAAGAAGTTAACTAGACCACTTTCGTAGGTAACTCGATTGCATTGAGCGTATGCAACAAGCCTTTAAACCTCTAGGCATCCCTAGTAGGAGGAGTTGTGTCTCCTGAGGGTTTAACAGAAACGATACCCACAAACGTTTTACTAACTCTACAAAACAAAGTGGTTAGAAAACTTATTAGATTTGTTAGTCTTTAAGCAAAATAAAAGAAACACAAAAACCAAAACAAAAATAATTACAAAAACAAAACAAAAATAAAAATAAAAATAAAAAAAAGTAAAAATAAAACTCGAAACAATCTTTCCGAACATTTTCTGAAAAGAAATGACTCATGCTCATGACTCAAAAGTTTTAACAATAAAAACTCAATTTTAGACATTATTTACAAGGTGGCAAAGTTCAAAACACAACATGCTCAAAGTGTAGTAGTGTGATAGCCAAATGCAACAAATTCCCCAATCTTAGTTTTCACACAATTTCAAAAATTATACCAAGCACAAATGCAACTTCAAATCTCACCAAAGTTGTCCTCTCACAAATGAATCACTCAGAAGAGGGCTACAATGCAACACTCAGTTATAAACATGAGATTAGAGTTAAATCATAAGGAACTTAACTCAAAAATAGGAAGATGAAGAACTTGCATTAATATGATCTCAAGAAGGATGCCAAACACTTAAAAGTAAGAAAATGCATGCAATTCAACCATATGACATTTAAGATCAATTTAGGTCTTTATTATAGGTTGTAATGGGGCCAAGGGTGTAAGGTGAGTGAGAAATGAAAGGTATGGATAAAACAAAGTCCAAGGAACTCAAAATATAAGAGCATAAAACAATTGTTTACGAGACTTCGAATCATCATGATTAGATTTTTTTTTCTTTTAAATGATCAAAACTCCTTATACCTTCATTTGAACAAACGCCTATTTATTTTGAAGGCCCAAAGATAAATTTCAATCAACCACCACTTTTCTCTTTTCTTTCACCAATTGATGAACCTTTTTTTTTTTTTTTTTTTTTTTTGAAATATCCCTTCCCAAACTTAGCATGAAAAACACATCCGATTTAGAGCTCATGAGTTCCTTAGAAAGGTAAATATTTGTTTTTCGGGCTAAGGCGAGGAAATATAGTTGGTAAATGAAAGAAAAGGTTTACATGTAGGCTCAAAATGGTTAACAATGGAAAGTCATGCATAAGCATGCATAAGGTTAGCTTGAAAGGCACAAACGATTCAAAGAGGGCCTTAATATCATTTCTTAAATGTCATGAAATCAAATTGCAAAAGAATGAATGACTTTTAAGTGTTCAACCAAATCAATGAATAATGAGATCAAACAACAACTTTGATGACAAGAAAATAAGAGTATGTGTATAACACTCATGAAATGAAGCACAAGGCTCAAAAGCTCACATTATATGGTTATATAAGTCTAATTTATGCTTGATATAATTCTTTGGGTCATGCAAATCCTTTAATTGAAAAATTATGAAACAAATGGCAAGTGCAAAGAAGGTTTCAAACATATCATGCTAGAACGATGCCAAATTTTATTTTATTTTTTTAAATTTTTTTTTTTGAAATAAAAATTTACAAGGAAAAAATAAATAAATAAAATAAAAATAAATAATAAATAAATAAAATTCAATTTTCCTTTAAGTCATGCAAACATTTATCACAATCTCATCAAATGTGTTCGGAAAGTAAATAAAATCAAAATCAAAATAAAATAAAAATAAATGCAAGACTTAAACAAAATAAAAATAAAAACAAGCAAGAAATTTTTTTTAAATTTTTAATTTTTTTTAACTTTTTTTAATTTTTTAATTTTTTAATTTTTAATTTTTTTATTTTTTTATTTTTTAAATTTTAAGAAAAACCAAGTTTACTTGTTAAACTCCAATACCCCCAAACCTAGAAATGAACATTGTCCTCAATGTTTAAAAATTAGCCACAAGCAATGTCATAACAACAAATGAAGGTATTAAAATAAAAAACAAAAAACAAAAAACAAAAATAAAATAAAAGAAAATAATTACAAAATAAAAATTACAAAACAAACAAACAAATAAAAAGAAATGAAACAGTAAAACAGTCGAAACAACAAGCCCTAAACAATCTTACGCAAACCAAAACCTAAACAATTGAAAACCCAACCCAAAAGAAGTTAACACATTGAAACCTAAACAACGGTGAAAACCCGAAGCCCACAATGAAGTTCTGAAGCCCACATGTTAAATTTTTATTTTATTTTATTTTTATTTTTTTAAATGAAACGTGAATTGGGAGCGCGAAGGCGGGATTTCTAAAAAGAAAGAGTGTGGTCCCTAATGCATTGGTTCCTGGGAAGTCACGGGTAAAAGGGGTGAGGGACGTGTCGCGCGCATAGAGGCAGCTGTCACATCCCCCAAGCCAGAATTATTGGCCTCTTGGGTGAAGCGGGACGACTTTTTCACTTTGAAGGTGGTGAAAGGTGAAAATGCAATTAAGGGGAGTTGGGAAACGGGTGCGGCGACATATAGAGATAAGCCGTAAGGGCCACACAGAACTCAGAACCGACGGCTAGGGTTTAGCAGACTAAGTCTATAAAAGGTAAAAAGAAAGGGTAAAAAAAACACACAAACTCAGAAACACACAAAATAGAAAAGAAGGAAAGAAGAAAAACGAGTGAGAAATCAAATGGCCTCTTCCTACCCATTTTCGTTGGATCTCAACCTAGCTCCACCGACTCAGACACGAGGCCAAGCAGCGGCACCAGTATGGATGCCCTACTTTGCCTCCGCAAGGGGGCCTGTGAGGTCAGCTGACTCAATACTCCTGGACAACGATGTTGCCATTGGAGTGGGCAGAAATCTAGTGACTCCTAAAGATATACGTGTGTTCGGGACAAGGGATGACAATCGAGTCGCGAGTGATGCCATGGCACTGAGCGTGCAGAGTCCAGCATGTGTCGCAAGTTTGGGACATCGCCTACTTGCGAAGTCCCATGAGTTAGAGGTGCTGAAAGGTCAGTTGGCGGCGGAGCGAAGTATGGTTGAAGAGTGTCAGACTGCTATAAAAAGCTTGAAAAGGGAGAGGTCAAGGATAGTGGAGGTGAATCGACACCAGCTAGAGGTATTGCGGGACGAGAATAAAAACCTATCAAAAATGGTAGAGTTGTACTCTCGCGACATGCGAAAGCAGCTGGAGGACCTAGACCGACCGGGTAAACGCAAGCAACCAGATCGCGAGAGTAGTTACGCTCAAGCTAAGATTGCGATCTTTGGGAGCTCAAGTGGTGAGCCCCAAGAGGCTGTGCAAGAAGCCCAGGAAGAGGATAGCCAGAGGGCCAAACTCAAAGCTCCAATGGTCGAGACACCGAGCACTGTGAAGAAATGATTTCTACTGCATTATTGTTGTTTTTAAGTTATTTTATTTTTTTGGT
Organism: Prunus fruticosa; assembly: GCA_018703695.1. Taxonomy (NCBI): domain Eukaryota; kingdom Viridiplantae; phylum Streptophyta; class Magnoliopsida; order Rosales; family Rosaceae; genus Prunus; species Prunus fruticosa. The sequence goes on from CM031923.1 coordinate 23,658,617, forward strand.
TGTTTTTGTTTTTGTTATTTTGTTTTGGGAATAAAAGAGTGAATTTGCATAAGGAAAAAGAAAACGGAAAAGAAGCACACTTCCCAAACTTAAATCAAACGAAGACGACAAACGGAAATGGAAGCACAGTTCCCTAACTAAAATAAAATAAAGATGATAGCCGAAAGGGAAAAGCAGAAACACAAAGCTCTAGAAAATGAAAGTAACGGGCAAAAATATTAAACACCAGAAAAACACGGAAAAAAGAAAAGTAAAGTGAAAGTAAAGGTGCTCCCCCTTGAAGCGATCAGGTCAGACATGCTCGGGAAATCCGAAGTGGTGCTGGCTCTCTCTCAGTCAGCATATGTCTATTTAAACCACGCCTCTGCAAACGGATGATACCCAGCATTTCTTCCTGCAAACTCAAAGAAAAACATCAAAAAATTCATAAGCAAAACAAATGGCATCCTCATGCACTCACCTTGATGATCTTAACCTTGAACTGTCCCTTGCACCACCAAATGCCCAGAAAAGGGCTCCTCCAACCCCTGTCTTCCCAAACTCTTCATATCATCACGGCACGGCCTCAAACTTTGCTGAGGCAATACCGAACCTTTCTGAGGCAATGCCGAACAGGTCAGTGCTCCTGGGAACATTGATTGGCAGTAAGCTAACTCCAGCAGATCCTGCATGTGGCACGTAGGTCTAACAAGATGGCGATGGATGAGTCCCACGATTTAACTGTGCTCCAAGCGGTCTCGGCTACCAATTTGGGCATGCGACTCCTGGCGAGGACACGGGAGTGTGCCGCTTTGAGCGAGGAAGTGGCTTCCTTGAAGGCTATGGTGGCGGACCTCCAGAAGCGGCTCTATTGTGCCACTCAGCATGTGGAAGCACTGCAGAGGAAAAATGATGACCATGTAGAACTGCTGCAGATCCTACAAGTACGAGACAATAGAGGTAAGCCATGATGATGATGAAGACGAAGAAGAAGAAGAAGAAGAAGAAGAAGAAGAAGAAGAAGAAGAAGAAGTTTGTTTTTTTTTTTTTTTTTTTTTAAATTTACTTGAATGTTTTTTTTTGTTTTTTTTGTTTTTTTTGTTTTTAATGCAGTGTTTGAAATAAAATAAAAATGTGTTTCTAACACTCAGAAATAAACTAACTAATCATACCATAAAAACAAAAACAAAATAAAAAAACAAAATAAAAACCACGACTAAACAAAATAAATACAAAAACTAACTTAACAAAACAAAAACAAAAACAAAATAAAAACAAAGACTAAATAGAAAATAAAACAAAAAAAAAAAAAACTTAGTTTAAAAACAAACGAATATACAAGCAACTCACGGATGACCAGTTTAGGGCCTAAGAAAACACAGCCAGGGGATCCGGGAAGGTTGGAGGGGTCACAATGGTCCCGCTTAAAACCCAAACTTCTTAGACACCGAAGGTGTCGCCTAAAGAACTCCTAGACACTGTATTGACGGAAGTGCTTCCTGGAGTTACCATAAGTCAGCTCATATGAAAAATCTTTTTGAATTTTTGAATTTTGAATTTTTAGTTTTTAAGATAAGAGAAAAAAAAAATTAAGATAACAAACCATAAATGAAAATGAACTAAGTACTCTAAACAAACTCAAACAAATGATATAAATTGTTGTACTAAAAGAAACAAATCAAGAAATAAACAGAATTTAAAGAAGAGAAAGGATTGAAATGCTCCCCCTTGAAGCGATTAGGTCGAGAATGGATGCATTTGGAGGTCGCGACTTCTCCCACTGCTCCACACTTCCCATTCGTATGATTGAGGTTGCCATCTCTCTCCATTTTTATTAAGCTGTCATAAATTGCTAAAACAAACACACAAACTTGAAATGGAATCAAAAGGGTTAGGAAATAAAAGGAAAAACACACATCCAATTCCATGCTTCAAAGTAAGCAGCAAGGTAAATTAAACTAGTTTATGGAGTTCGTTCTTTCTCAAATATGATTATCCATATGGTGTGTGGTTTTAATCAAGTATTCAGAAAAAGTATTTAGCTATGGTGTTTAGTCTAAACACAAATTCCGAACCCATTAAGAACAAGAAGAACAATAAAGAACCAAGTAGAATTTAAACATGGTGTTTGTCTTCAATATCTACCTATTCATTCACTAATCAGTCCAAGAGTCATATGGTGTTTATGTAAACTTGAACAAGATATTTAATTAAGAACAAGTGAATGAAACCATAAACAAGAAATAACCAACATGCTACTTGAACCTCTTTTGTGTTGTGTAAGCTGGGACTCAAACCCAGTTCTCTTGCTTGTCAGGCAATTGTCCTTGTCCGTTGGACTACAAACACAACTTGTCAATTAACGCCATTAACTTTAAAACATAAAACTGTCCAGTTATATACAAAAAATAAAAATAAAAAGTAGGAAAACCAAATAGAATCAAACAATGTTACCGATCCCGGCAACGGCGCCAAAAACTTGTTGCGTAGATACAGCTGCTCCAAAATTGATTCAACTGCATCCTCAACTTGTGATACTCGCAAGTGCACGAGCCGTTTGGTAGTATAGCATATGTAAGTGCGAGGTCGATCCCACGAGGATTGGTGATTGAATGATTCAATTCATTTTCCCTACACAAAACAGAAATGAAAAAGAAAGGAAATAAATAAAACAAGGAAGAAAGAAATAACTAACTCAAGTAGATAAGTTCCCAAGTTCAATTAGATTAATGGATTGATTCTAGCTAATGTATGATTAAGCCATGGTGTGTGGTCATAACCTTGTGTTCCTAATTCCCTAATTTGATCATTTGTTGTCTAACCTAAAATTAAGCATTAGGAACCCATTAAGCATAGAAGAACAATTTAAACAACCAAGCATGTATCTAATCCCTGTTGTTGAATGTCCATACATACTCTTCCTATTCATAGTTCAATTCGAATTAAAGCATGGTGTATACTCTTAATTCAAACCAAGATAGCTAACATGGAAGCCTAAATGGTGATCAATCATTCAAACTAGCATATTAACTTATAAGCATAATGAATAAGAACATGAACCATAATTGAAACTTGGAAACTAATCAAACTTGAAACTAAAGAAAAGAATTTACATAAGGAAAAGTAAAGTAGAACTTGGAAAGACTTAAAGAAAATTTCAGCACAAAAGATTTCATTACTACAATTGAAAACTAGAAAATGAAACTAAGAGAATTTGAGGGAGAGAAGGGAAGGGAGCTCTAGAGAAGTGTTTGAGAGCTCCCCCCTTGGGGTGTGTTTACAAGCATAGAGAACTTCCCTATTTATAGGCCTAGGGGAAGTGAAAAATCTGAATTCAATATGGCTAATGCATACAACACTTGAATTATAAAATCTGAAATGGTTGATGCACTTGTATTAGAAAATCTTGAATGGTTGATGCACTTCACCAATTAATCCCACTAGCAGCCCTAGGTCATCATCATGTCACCATGACCAAGCTTCCAACCAGAAATGATAGCTCATGCCTAGCTCACCATGACCAAGCATCCAACCAACACATGCTGAGGTCAGCATGACCAGCAACTTCAAGGACTTACAACTTGGGCTAGGCTGAATCAAATGAAGACTTTAAGACGTCTATTTTGAAGTTCAGAATGTCATTGATCCAACCACACAAGTATTGGCCCAATCCAAGGTCGGAGGAAGAAGTTAAGGCCGAAACAATTTGCTAACTCATTTTCCGCGCTGATAAGATCCATCCTGAGCATGGTTCGGTGTTTGCTAGGTAACGGACTCCAGATTTATCCAATGGAGCTGAATTTTGGATATGTTATAGTAGACACCCATTGGAACAAGTTTCATGAAGATCTTCACTTCATTCGAGCCCCATAGCATGCTGATCCAAGGCCAAGAAGTTGACCTACGAAACTGGGCTGGAAATGGACTGTAGCCAAAATGTGTTTGTCTTTGGGCTCATATTCCTCATATGCCAATCAGCCCCTAACATATATGGATTGCATCAAATGTTATCTCTTGCTATCTTAACCTACAAAACACACAAACAAAGGTAAGTGACTCAAAATAAAGAGAAACTAAGCAAAATCACTAAGTAAAGAAGGCATGCAAGTGTATGAAATTATGGACTTATCAAAACAGAAAATGAATTAAAAGCACAAGTTTAACTCAATAACATAACCAAATCATAAGCTAGAAGGGTATAAAATGATATACAATTATAAACTGAGTCAGAGTGTAAGAACGAATCCATCTGGGACATCGGGCTTCAAGCTCGCCCATATGGGCCACCTTTGCTTCAAGCTCGCTCATCTGGGCCACCTTTGCTTCAAGCTCGCCCATCTGGGCCACCCGGGCTTGAAGCTGGTCCATCTGGGACATCCGGGCTTCAAATTGGTCCATCATTGCTGTCATAGCACTGTTTGACTGGGAGGATGAACGGGATCTAGGTTCCCGCCGCCGGGCATTCCCCATCCCTCGACAATATGTCCCTGGCCGCCTCCCGAGAGTCTGATCCAAAGCTTCCGTCAAGATCTGAAACCCCGCATCTGGTGGAGGAGCCACGGAGTCGAGCGGCGTATCGGGAGGAAGCTAGAGGCGGACTCCTGAAGAACCAACTGGCTCTTCTCAATCATGGTCGTCTATTTAACATAACATAAAATATTAATTAAAACATTCATATAATAAAGTTGAAACTTGAACGTGTAAGAGAATAATTATAATTAAAGACTACTTACATGAATAGACTCCGCCAACTCATTCCCAAGTCGAACATAAACGTTGCCAAAGACGTCAATCTCTGGGAATTTGGACCCCTCCTAAATTGAACAAGAGAAAAAAAAATGTTAGTACAAAAAAAATAAATTAATATTAAATACATTAAAAATAAATAAAAATTATATTATTATTACCTCCCGCGCGCCTCCATCCTATAGGAGAAGGGCCTGGCACCTGAATGGTGGAGAAGAGTCTTCTTCGCCCTATTGCCCTTATTTGCTTTGGCCATCTTCTGTTATACAAAAAATAAAATGTTTTAGTTGAAAATGAAATGAAAACAGAATTTTGAACTTAGTATAAAAAAAAAAATACCACATAATCTGCCCCCTGAAAATGACCACAGAGCCACTCCCAACTATCCTCCCGCCCCTCAAGCTCCTTCGGGCAACCCTCCCGAAGAGCAACCTGCGGATCATCATATGCCTGAAAATGGTGGTGCAGGTCGCTCTTCCACTGCTTGTACCTATCCGCGAACGTCTATTCGATGTACCCGAACAACTCGTCGTTGAGATTCTCTAAATTGTAGTTGATCTGCAATAAATTAATTACATGCATTAATAAGTACTAGAAATATATAAAATTGGAAGGGAAAACAATTAAAAGATAGGATACATACCGACAGCTGTCCACGCACCTCCATTCTGCACGTCGTTAGGCATGGCCTTCCAAGACTTCCATTTCATCGGACAATAGGTCTGAATGACTGAACCAACATCGTGGGCCAATGAGCTATGTTGGTCCGCAGGAGGTGCAGCCCGATGACGCTCGTCGTATCTGATGTTGATACGAGTGTTGGTCACCGAGTGAGCTTCGCCGTACTCAACTGGCGACAAGGTCCCGGGTGTTCTTCTTGGCTGCAAAGATATATAAAATTAACGTTAATTAACAAATTATAAAAAAAATAATGGTACAGTTTATCTGTAGGTAAAGGAAATCTTTACCCTGGTTGAGAACCCGACGCACCGAGCGGAGAGGTCGAAGCGGTCTCGATCAAGTGGGGAGGGCGATGACGCCGCCTGGCGCTAACAGGCTGCACAACTGAGGACTCTGATGACACCGGTGCATGGGAGACGTTGGGAACAGCTGGGATCTCGTTCACTGTGCTAGAGCAGTGACAGCTGACGTCTCAATCGGGGGAGGCAAACTATGAGGACTCGTCACCGACTACGACGTCTGATAAGGTTCGACATCTGCACAACTGATAAGGTCTTAAAATTAAAACATCCTTGCCTAAAATGTTTTTTTATTTTTAAAAAAACAACCTCAACAACTAATCAACAACAAATTCAATATTTAGCATACAAATACACAGAAACATGTATTCTTATAAATAAATAAATAAAAGAAACAGATGCACATTGTTTTAAAGCAAACAAAACAGAAACAGATATATATTAAAAATAACAGATGCACATTGTTTGCAAACAAAACAAAAACATATATATATATAAATAAATAAATAACAGAAACATGTATTCTTTTATAATTAAAAAAAAACAAGAAACATGTATTCCTGAATATATCAAATTGCTGGCGAAATTATTAAAGAGTCGGTATGTGATTACAAAAAAGAGTTGAATAGATAAAACTCGTAATGAAAATCATACAACAGAAGTAAACTATAGCATGGTTTATTAAACAAGCTACCAAAGTTGTTGGCATATACACAGTGTAGATAACGAGCACAATACACGGACCACAAAAATCAAATATTCATCTCAACAAAGCAAAATTACAAAATTGGTTAGTTGCACATATTTTAAATCTGAAAAGCAATCAAAATACAAAAAACAGAAAATTACGAAAAGCAATCAACATACAAAAATCAGAAAACAGAAAATTGTGCTCCAATCAAATTTGAAATCTGAAACCAAACCAAATCTAAATTGTGCTCCAATCAAAATAGAAAATACAAAATCACAAATCCAACACTATTTCGATAGTTCCAATAAAATCTGAAATCACAAATGCAAATCCAATACAAAAAGGAAATTGAAACGGAGCAATCCTAACCAACCACCAGACTAAGCAATGTAAACACTTACAAAATAAATATAGAAATTCAAACAGCAGAACATATATTTTAATCCACAAATTTCAGAAAAAAAAAAACCAAAAACTTGTAATTATAAATCGGGGCTAGAGCTCGGGAGTTTTACCGTGTGGGTTTCGATGGTGGAGAGCGAGAGAGAGATCGAAGGGCCGTCGTCTGATGGAGGAGCGACTGAACTGAGAGCGGACGAGAGGAGACAGGGACTGAGAGGGATGAGTGGGGATGGAGGATAGAGGGACTGAGAGGGATGAGTGGAGACGGAGGAGAGAGGGATGAGTGGGGACGGAGGAGAGAGCGGCTGAGAAGGATGAGGGGCTGAGAGGTTGCGAGAGAGACTGGGAGAGAGATTTGGGGGTGCGAAGGAGAGAGACCGGGTGAGAGATCAATGGGTTCGAAGGAGAGAGAGATAGAGGGGCTGAGAGGTTGAACATAAGAGAGAGTGGCTGAGATATTTGAGGGTTCGAAGGATTTAGAGACTGGCTGACAGATTTTTAGGGTTCGAAGGAGGGAGAGACACAGGGGCTTAGAGAGGTTGAAGGCGAAGAAACTGCACGTTTTTTTGATAAAAGCTTGGCCGACTGCGCGACGAAATATATAAAATGTCGCGCAAAGGTAAAATATCGAACTTTGCACGACCGAAAATATAATCTGTCGCGCAAAGAATTTTTACTTCGCGGGATTAACACCGCCAAAAAATTTGGCGACTTTTTGTAAGTACGTCGCGCAAAGCAGAACCCTAAACCCTAAACCCTGAAACATGGGCCAGAAACCCTTAATTATATTGCGCGACGGAAGGAAGTTATTACGTCGCTCTTAGAATCATTGCACGACAAACAAAATCATATTCGTCGCGCAAGTCCAGTTTAATTAAATATAAACTTAACAACAGAAAGCATGGAAATGTTAGTGACTATATTGTTTTAATGGGGCTAGGCATTCTACAATACTAGTTTCACCGATCCAACCGTCAAACTTGTTTGTTTATATTTAGAGATCGTACACGCCAAAAACTGAAAAAAATACACATTCATAGATGATGTTACCGGACCAAAATTTTCAACGGTTATAAACAAAAAATCACGATTTAACGGTTATTTTAACTCCGATTTTGATGATATTTTACGGATGCACTCCTTTACTGTATATGAATACAATTACTGAATTTGATCTTCATTTAAAAATATTTACACTAGTGGATACCACAACATCTTCTGTTATATTTAACAAAACTACATCAACAACTCTTAATGTTTGTGAATATATAGTTTTGATGAGATACGCATTCTACAAAACTATTTTCAACGATCCAACCGTCAAACTTGTTTCTTTAAACGTAGAGATCGTACTTACAAAAAATTGGAAAAAATATACAGTCCTAGATGACATAACGTGACCACAATTTTCGCAGATATAAATGAAAAATCACGATTTAACGGGTATTTTAACTCCGATGTTCAAGATTTTCTACGGGTGCACCCCTTTACTGTATATGAATACAATTACTGAAGTTGATCTTCATTTAAAATTATTTACACTAATCAATAGTTCATTTAATTTTTTAACTATCATGTCATATAAAAGAAATAAAATTAAAAAACTTGGTCTGGGCGACGAATAAGGCCTCAATGAGTCTCGGAATGGTTTGCGCGACGGATATTTGGCGAAAATATTTCGTCGAGCAAAGGTGATTTATCTATTTCGTAAATATTTTGCGCGACAAATATATCCGTCCCGCAAAGAATGATTGCGCGACAAAATCAAATGTATTCGTCCCGCAAAGATAAAGACCGGTCGTTTATTGTAGACGACCGGTCGTTTCACAGATTGTAATTGCTCTTTTTCACCTCCAGCCTAGGTTGCGCGACGAATGTATCCGTCCCGCAGAGTATGAATCTACGCGAGTAGCATTTGATTTCGTCGCGCAACGGTAAAGCCGGTCGTATGTGTAGACGACCGGTCGCTTTCACAGATTGTAATTGTTCTTTTTCAACTAAAGCCTAGTTTGCGCGACGAATGTATCCGTCCCGCAGAGTATGAATGTGCGACGGTAGCAATTTGATTTCGTCACGCGCAAAGATAAAGACCGGTCGTATATTACAGACGACGGTCGTTTTTCCACATATTGTAATTGCTCTTTTTCACCACCAGCCTAATTTGCGCACGAATGTATCCGTCCCGCATAGTATGAATGTGCGACGGCATAAATTTGATTTCGTCGCGCAAAGTTAAAGACCGGTCGTATATTAGACGACGGTCTTTTTTCACAGATTGTAATTGCACTTTTTCACCTCCAGCCTAATTTGCGCAACGAATGTATCCGTCCCGCATAGTATGAATGTGCGACGGAATAAATTTGATTTCGTCGCGCAAAGTTAAAGACCGGTCGTATATTGCAGACGACGGTCGATTTTTTCACAGATTATAATTGACGGATTTCCACTTCCAACATCTGTTCAGTTTTGAAACCATAACTTCCTAACCGTATGTCCAAATTTCATGTTTTTTATACGGTTGGATTCAGCACAGAAAAACAAAGAACGCAACGCGGACCAAAAGTCAAAGAAACGAAGAACCAAATTCAATAAAAGAAACGAAGAACGTTGCAAACACGTTACAAAGTTCCCCACATATATTTAAGGTTTGGATATACATTCCACAAATATTTGAACAATATTGAAACAAATATTTAAGGTTTGGATAATCATTTAATATGTTTTACATGGCAAGTTGCAAATAAATTACATTATTCATCATCTGAACTATAATAATCTTCGTTTTCGTCGCTATGATCACTTTCGGTCTCCCAATCCTCCTCCTTCTCAAGTACATCATCATCGTTGTTCGGGCTCACGGTTGGATCGTATCGCGGAAGTAACCGAGGTCAATTGTAATTGACTGAATCGGTATTTCTCTTGGAGACACTCCTTCAAGCTGAGAAGGTTCCTGGTACGACAATTGTATCTCGAAGTGTTTGTGCATCATGTTCCATGGAAGATTCGAAACGTTGGTCAGGACGTGGACGTGATTGTCAGATGGGTCAAGTTCTGGTATAGCATACACATTCCTCTGATCCATCTGCTGAACAACTTTCCACCCGCTCCCTGCTTTAGGGTCATCTAGATAGACAATATGTTTTGCCATCGTTGCCAAAATGTAAGGGTCGTCATCATACCAAGTTCTGCTCATGTTCACAGATAATAACCCATGATCGATTTTAATACTTCCCTGCCTATTTTGATTCGTATCAAACCATCGACACTTAAACATGATCACTTGGTATCGGTCTTTGTAAAGCAATTGCACGACAGTGGTGAGTTTGCCATAGAAATCAATGTCTGTACTTTCGCCTCCACCTGGAACATGGACACCGTTGTTTTGCGTACACAACTTGTCATCTCGTGCACTCCCCAAAAACTTGACGCCGTTAACATGGCAACCCGAGAACAATTCAGCCCGAAGTGGGCCGAATGCCAAGTTATATAACTCTTCACTGTAAGTGGGGGAATTCTCTGATTTCAACTTGGTCACCTAATATTATTAAAAAAAAATTCAATAGCAAGGATATGTTAGTTTGACAATTTTAAATACTACAATATATATGTCAATTACAAAATACTTATAACTTACATATTGCAAGAACCATTTTGGAAATAATTCACGGTGTTTCTTGGAATACAAATGTGATGGATGTTCTCGCTTCATCATCGCTTCATGCTCATCTAAATATGCCATTATCTCATCACAATTTTTCAGTACGAACCAATGAGCTACCTCCATATCTTTCATGGAAAATGACTCCCCTTGTACAAGATCTCCAAAGGGTCGTGCGCTTTGGGAAAAAACATAAAGTTGCTCATTTCTCACACCTCCGTCATTATTGCGCTGAGGTCGATTGAAAGCCGTGTCCACATCTTTTAAATACATTCCACAGAAATTCAGCGCCTCATATTGAACCCAAGCCTCTACAATTGATCATTCGGGCTTCGCTCCGTTGCGTACGCTTCTTTTCAGCTCTAGGAGAAGCCTGCCAAAATATAATGAAAAGATGAAAATCAGGAAGTAGAAAGAATACGAACCAATGATGAATACAAAAATGATGTCAAGTTATTTACCTTTCTATAGGATACATCCAGCGATAGTTGACTGGACCAGCAACCAATGCCTCTTCTGGCAAGTGAACCATCACGTGGATCATACTTGTGAAGAAAGTTGGAGGGAATATCATCTCAAACTTGCATAGGACTTGGACAATGTCATCACGCAACTGATGAATGTCTGTCTTTCGCAATATCTTTGCCGTCAGTTGGGAAAAAAATATGGACAACAATATGATTGGCTTGACTACATCTTCCGGCAACAGGTGTCGAATCCCAACAGGAAGTAGGCGTTGCATAAACACATGGCAGTCATGACTCTTGAGTCTGGTAAATTACCCCCATCAACATTCACGCAACGTGCGATATTAGAAGCATACCCATCAGGAAACTTTACAGACGACACAAACTGGAGAAACTCTTTTTTGTCATTCGGTTTCATGGAAAAAAATGCAAGATCCCTTATAGCTTTATCATTGCCCCTTTTCAGCCATAAACCCCTTCGTATGCCCATTCTTTCCAAATCAAGACGAGCTTTTATCGTGTCCTTTGTCTTGTCCTTGATATCTAGAATCGTTCCCATCAATGTGTCAAACACATTTTTCTCAACATGCATAATGTCGAGATTGTGCCTTAATTTTAGTTTCGACCAATATGGGAGCTCAAAAATCATAGACTTGTGCGTCCAATTCATATGTGTAGCAGGTCTGGTTCGAACTAACAGTTTTTCCCGAACGGAGCAAAATCCAAATGGTTAAGTTGTTCCAAGATTCTAATCACGGACGATTCTCTAGGTCTTGCGCGATGCTCTTTGTTCCCGTCGAACTCTTTATCCTTTTCCCGCCACTCGTGATCCCATGTCAACCATCTTCGATGACCAAGGTAACACACTTTTTCAGCGTGCCAACCAGAAGTTACATCTTCCTTGCATGCAGGGCATGCCATATAACCCTTTGTGCTCCACCCCGACACCATTGCATATGCGGGACAATCATTCACAGTCCACATAACTGCAGCCCGCAAAGTGAACATCTTCCGAGTGGATTTATCGTACGTGCGCACACCGTTTGTCCATAAATCCTTGAGCTCATCAACCAACGGCCTTAAGTACACATCGATTGACCTGCCAGGATCCTCAGATTATCAAAACAGTCATCATCATGTACTATTTTTTCATGCATTTCCAAGATGGCAAATTATATGGGAATACGAAAATCGGCCAAGTACCTGTGATGTTGGTTTAGAACCCCGTACGGATTGAATCCGTCAGTGCCAAGTCCCAGCCTAACATTTCGGGGATCAGCAGCAAACTCGGGAACGTTCGATCGAACTCTTTCCATGCCTCTCCATCTGCAGGATGCCGCATCACATCGTCGTCTACTCGTTTTTCCTTATGCCATCTCATGTCTGGCAGTATGCGTCGACATATACAATCGCTGCAATCTTGGTTTCAGGGCAGATAACGCATGACTTTTTGTGGAACCTTAGTCATTCTATTCTGAGACGTCTGTTTGAATCTCGACTCATTGCATATAGGGCATGTATCCAATGATTCATACTCTTTGTAGAATAACATGCAATTGTTTTTGCAAGCGTGGATTTTTTCATAACCCAATCCAAGACCATTCAACATATTCTGCGCCTGCCCTGTGGTCTTTCGGCAAACAATTGTCCGTCGGAAGCATTCTCTTGAAAACCCCCAAAAAGTAATCGAAACTCAGGTTTGAACATACGGTACTTTACTTTTCCATGCATTAGCTCCACAATGGCCGTCAGAACGGAAAAGCTCTCGCACCCGGATATAACTCTTGGTTGGCATTTCTTAACAGTTTTTCATCCTGTTCAAACTCTGCACTATCCGTTGGTGTAGGCACATCATCTTCCCCTTGCTGATTGCTGCTCGTCGATGCAAATGGAAAAGCATCATTTATAATATCCATGACTTGTTCATTAGGATCCACAATAGGTTCAACATTGTCCACTCTTGTGGCCCTTGAAGACGAAGCAATGTCTAATTGTTCCCCGTGATGGTTCCAAGTGCTGTATGTCTCAATCATTCCATTCCTTACTAAATGAAATCGAACAGTTTCAATTGTTTCCCATAACATGTTTTTACACTTCCTACAAGGACACCGGATTCTAGTTGCACCCGGGTTGTGTGACCGTGCAAAGTGAATAAAGTCCTCGATTCCATCCAAGTATTCGTCTGCGCACCTGTTAGGGTTCCTGATCCACCTTCTGCTCATAATTCCTGGAACCACAATCACAATACAACAATCATGTTGTATTCTTACAAAATCATAACGTCGCCTTATGCCTCCAGGAAGGGCCCTATCCCATTCGGAAATGCATAGTCATGCCACGTAATTTACAACTACATGAGATTAGATTTCGACGTGGATGAATTTCGGCAGCATCTCGGTACAGTTCTTGAGGTGTACCGTAGATATAAAATATCTACGTACCACCCGAAGAACGTACCAAGATGACACCGAAATCTCCACAATCGAAACCTAATCCTGTAGCTGTAAACTACGTGACACGACTATGCATTTCCAAACTGTCCAAAATATGGGACAATTCAAGAATTAATTGGACCGTAGTCGTGGTTTACCCCACCATGCGCGGTCCAACTAACCTCGAACGGGAACTAAGCTTTACAAAAAAAAATGTATGAAGTTAATGTCAATTAACTTCGTACATCAACGTGCATAACTGAACAACATAACATAAATATAATTTGACAACACAATTTAAACATAATGTAATTAATTTTATATAATACCTTCTCAATCGTTCTCCACCAATCGCTAATCACATATAATATCCCTATATACAACGAAATTAATGGAGTTAGTATGAATTTACAGTAATATTTTTACACTAACGACAAAAAATACATAATCAATGAACTTACCGGAGGCAGAGATAGTTTAACTCATAAACGAAATGAGATTGATGCGTTTTCTTGGCCTATGAAGTTCGAAGAGAGAGGGAGAGAGAGGCTGAGGCAAGCTGCTGGATTTTGTGCAGTTTGCCTCTGCCATGGCTGAAACTGAAAAAGTAATAAACGACGTTTTTGCGCGACGGATTAAGTTTTCGTCGCGCAAAAATCGTAAGCCCTCGAGAAATATAATATATTCGTCGCATATTGTTCGGCACGCGCAAACGTATTTACCGTCCCGCAAAAGTTTTTTTTCCGCACGTATAGTTCTCCGACATCCATTTTTGCGCGACGTGCTATACTTATTTGTCACGCAAATATCCGTCGCACAAATGAAAATAGTCGTCGCGCAAGAACAACATCAATTTGCGCGACGCAAGATGTCGTCGCGCAAAGTTCGTTGCGCAATCATTTGGCGCCAAATGCGATAAACCCGCTTTTTTTTGCGCGACGATGAGATTTTCGGTTGTCGCGCATTATATGTTAGCGCGCAACTAAATATTTCGTCGCGCAAACTGTGCCGCCAAATCCACTTTTTTGACCCCATTTTCGTCACTATATGCGACAATAAAAATATTTGTCTCGCAGAGTTTCTTTGCGCGATGATTTTTTTCGTCGCGTATAAGGGCGGTACGGTTTTTCTCGCCGTCGCGCATAATTTTTTGCGCGACGAAAATTTTCGTCGCATAGTTTTGCGGTACGGTTTATTTATTTCGTCGCGCATACATTTTTTGTGCGACGAATATGTATTCGTCGCGCAAGTACAAAAATCTAGTAGTGTATGTATAAATAAGGGTTTAGGATTAGGATTACATCACTTGAATGACATATCCCCCTCTTTCAATTTTTTTTTTGTGTGTTCCTTGTTTGAAAAATTGTGTTTCTATTGAATTCTACTCATTCTTAATTTATAATTGGATGATTAGTACATTAATTTGTGTCATTTATTAATACAACAATTATATATATATATAATAAGACGAACAACATATCATATCACCAAACATAATCATACCACCAAATATAATCATACTTTTCTTTAACACATCACCAAACATTTGCATATTTATTCATATGATCCTTATAAATTAAATAAATAAATAAATTTTACACTTATTATTTTTTAGGCACATTTTGGCCCGGTCCGTTGGGCTTAGCCCAGCCCGATATTTTCTCTCTCCTTTTTAAAGCTCGTTCCGGCCCGAACCCAAGCTCATTAAATTTAGGCCGGGCTAGCTCAGCCCGGCCCATTGACTAGCCCTAGTGGGAGTGTCAAACGGTTTAACCACACTCTAATTGCCCTTATCCCAAAGATTGCTCATCCCTCTCATGTGTCGGATTATAGGCCAATCAGTTAGTGTAATGTTCTTTATAAATTGGTGGCCAAGACTCTTGCCAATCGACTCAAGGTGGTTTTGCCTCATGTTATTTCAAGTTTTCAGAGTGCATCTGTGCCTAATCTTCTTATCACCTACAACATTATTGTTGCTTTTGAAACAATCCATGCCATTAAGAGAAGAGGGCGAAGGGGAAGGAAGAAGATTGCTTTAAAATTATATATATCAAAAGCTTATGACTGAGTTGAATGGAATTATCTTGCTACTGTGATGGCTAGAATGGGTTTTCATGCTAGATGGGTCTCTATGATTTTGGATTGTGTTTCATCATTATCCTACTCAGTCTTATGTAATGGTTCCCTATTTGGTCGTATTGTTCATCAACGTGGTCTTCACCAAGGTGATCTGCTCTTGCCATATTTGTTTCTTATTTGTGTCGAAGGTTTCTCAGCACTTATAAGGAGGGCACAATTGATGGGTTCGATTCATGGAGTGGCTGTCGCAAGGGGAGCACCTTCGATAACTCACTTGCTTTTGGCTGACGATAGTTTATTATTTTGTGATGCTAATATGTCTGAATGTCAGAATCTGAAACACATTTTAGACATATATGAGAAGTCCTCATGGCAAAAAATTAATTTTGCAAAATCTGCAGTCTCATTTAGCCCTTCTGTCGATGTCAATGGCCAGCAAACTATCTCATCTCTACTTGGAGTTCCTGCAGTGATTTGTCATGAGCGTTATTTGGGACTCTCCACCATAGCTGGAAGAAGTAGGAGGGCGCTGTTACATGGTCTAAGCAATAAGGTGTAGAAGTGTCTTCAATCATGGCAAGGAAAATTGTTTTCTACTGCGGGCAAGGAAATTCTTATTAAGGCCATTGCTCAAGCTGTTCCAACTTGCATTACAATTCACTTGGGTCAATGGAGATTGTGAGTATTGTATTGGTAACAAACAATTACAGATGGGGGGAGAGGGGGGCAGTATAACTTCATACATGCATCTTTTACAATGGCCGTTGCTCAAGCTGTTCCAACTTAGAATTCTAAGATCTTCTCTTCTGTTTGAAGATCCACTTCTTCACATATGTCGGGCATGACGTTCCCAATTGTTCCACTTATAGAAGTATATATTAAGGAGGTATGATCAAAATAAGTTAGGGTTTTAGTTACCTCAAGCTTCACCAATGATCAAAAAATATTGAGAGCTAATTGAACCAAATCGTCTTAAATTGGTTAGGTTTCTTTCATGATTTTGGTCAAAATCAAATTGAATCAAATTTTTATATTGTAATTTGCTCGGTTGCAGTTTTGAGGTGAAACAGAAACATATCGGACTGTGCCCACCACTACTTTTATGTAGTAACACATGTAAGAAAATAGCTATTCCTTTATTTTAAGAAAAGTGCTTAATTAGCCTATACGTTAAAGCTCATTTAGTGTCTAGAATTGAATTGAATTGAATAATTCACTATATTTAAAGCATGTTGTAAGAAGAAATTATGAAATTTTGTAATATTGCTCAAGAAGGAAGCCTACCTCACTCAATTCCCCATACTCGTATTTTTTAATATCTTAAAATTAAAAATCCTTCAACTCACTTTTGCAAATGACAGCCCATAGTGGTCATATCACCCCATCCTTCTAAAAGTGTTTGGGTATTGACTCTTTCTTATTGATAATATTAAAGCGATCCTTGTAGCTGATTCACTTCTCCTAAAATGGACAAAAACATCTATTAATATCAAGGTGAACCCTTTGACCCGCAAGCAGGCCCTAATGTACCTAAACCCCCTTTTATTTATTTATTCATTTACTCTCTTAATATATAACATAACAATTACTAATTTAAATGCAGGCCTCTTTGATGCTACTACTAGTGATAATGAACTAATCATGAAAAGATTTGAAAATATGACTTTGTGTTATTAGATACGTTTATCTTGTTTTCCTTTAGTTTTGTTGTTTGAGGTTGACGTCCCAAAATGGCTTTTTTTTTTCCTCCGTCATTATTCACCTCTACCTCAATTTCCTCCTTTTTAACATATTTGAATTTAGTGAATTATAAAATTTAATTTGACACAACACAAAAAGCATGGGTAATGGGAATACACAACACAACACAACACAACACAAATGTCCATAAAATGACAAACTACCGTCGTCTCAGAGAATACACACGACGATATTGGTGTTACAAGCCCTATATACCAAAGGAACCACGTCTATATTTATATTCTTTCCTTCATGGTAAGCGCACTAACAACGACGACCAGGTGAACACTACGGCCGTAGTAGACAGATTAACCACGGCAGTTTATTTTCAATAACTGTCGTTCAATTTATTATCCACGGTGGTTTACTTTCATAATTTCACACATTTGCATGCCTTCTTTACTTAGTAATTTTGTTTAGTTTCTGTTTATTTTGAGTCATCACTTACCAATGTTTGTGTGTTTTGTAGGTTAAGGCAGCAAGTGATCACATTTGATACAATCCATGCATGTTAAGGGTTGATTGGCACAAGAGGAATATAAGCTTAAAGAGGCAGACCCAATTTGGGCCACACTCCTTGTCAGTCCAGCTTCGTAGGTCATCTTGCAAGCCTCATTTCATCAACTTACACAACTCAGATGAGGAGATGTCCTTCATAGACGTTGTTCCAATGGGTGTCTAGTATAACATATCCAAATTTCAGCTCAATTGGACATATCTGGAGTCCTTAGCCCGTCAAACACTGAACCATGCTTAGGAGGATTTTAATATGCAGCTGCCAGCTAATGAGCCTTGTGTTCCACACCTCCTTTGAGCCATGTGCCTAAACTCACCTGTACCTGACTTTAGACCTGACATGTTGAGCAAATTAGGGAGGCATTTCAGCATTGGAAGTCTCAAGGAGCAAAACAAGGCATGCTTAATTATGGGGAAACATGTTTGCACAAATCAAGGAGCAGTTTCCAGGATTTCTGGTGGGTTGTCTACACCAGCTAAGGGTAGGACGAATTGGCAGTCTATAAATGGAGAGTTGCAGCTCATTAAAGGGGGAGACACACACATTCACTTCATCCATTACTCTCATACACACATTTAAATTCATCACAAAGAGAGAAGAGAGCTAGCTGCAAAGGAGGGAGAGCTTGGAGCTGTCCTGGGAACTACCTTGCTGCCACCAACGAGTTCTTCTCTTCTCTTTATTCTATCTATGCATTTCTTATTTTCTGTATTCATAGTTATGTTTAACTAATCCATTTAGTTAGGGCTTAGGATAAAGCCCTAGTTATGAGTATTCAATGTTATGGATGGTTTCATAGTTAATTTTTTTCCTTGCTTTCGTTGCCAAGTTGTTAATCTCCAGTTTATTATTTGCTTGATGTATGTTTTCTTGGAGTATCTAACAATGATTTTATGCATCTAGCACAGGTTGGGAAGGGGTTTAGATTCGCCAATTCTACTCTCCTTTCACAAGCAACACATGAATGGCCTAAGAATCATTCAAGCGGTTAATAACCCAGGTTGACTAGGACAGATACCATGTTCTAGGACCTGTGTGATTATCATATTCTCAAGGAACTTAATGACTCTTGTATGCTTTATTCTAAGTAGACACCATGCTTAGGTTGCATATTAGAGATCACGTGTTGTGTAGATACCATGCACAATTACATGCCTTAGGAGAATTATGCATCCAGCACCTAGATACCATAGGCTTGTATGCGATAATCTATTGTTGATGAAGCTTGAGTAAATTTCTATGCATTCATAACTTGGATAGGAAGACTAGTGGTAGATTCCAAGGCTCTAACACCTCACAATCATTGTTTCACAACTTGTTCATTGCTGCTAGTGTATACTTTCCAGCAACTTCATTTCACTTTCTTGTTTTCATTTCAACAACAAAACCCCTCATTTCGAGTGCGTGTGTGGTGGTAGGATTCTGTCATAGACCTTAAGTAATTAACAAGAGGCATTGTTGAATTCGACCTTGCCTTTAGTTAGTTAGTTAGTTTCTTTGTGTTATGTTTTTCCAGCATTCTAAGTAATTTAACTTGCAACCAAGTTACCATTCTTCATGGGATCGACCTCGTATTTACATGAGCTATACAACAAACGGTTCATGCACTTGCGAGAATTAAAGTTGCTATTTTTAATAACTCATTTTAATTATTAAAGGTGCCAAAAACTTGTTGAGCGTATTCTTAACAACTAAAATGAGTTATTAAAAATAGCAACTTTAATTCTCGCAAGTGCACGAACCGTTTGTTGTATAGCTTATGTAAATACGAGGTCAATCCCATGGAAAATGGTAACTTGGTTGCAAGTTAAATTACTTAGAATGCTGGAAAACGTAAAACAAAGAAACTGACTAACTAACTAAAGGCAAGGTCGAATTCAATAATGCCTCTTGCTAACTACTCAAGGTCTAGGACGGAATCCTAGCACCACACACGCACTTCAAAATGGGGGGTTTTTGTTGTTGAAATGAAAACAAGAAAGTGAAATGAAGTTGTTGGAAAGTAAACACTGGCAACAATGAACAAGTTGTAAAACAATGATTGTGAGGTGTTAGAGCCTTGGAATCTACCACTAGTCTTCCTATACAAGTTATGAATGCATAGAAATTGACTCAAGCTTCATCAACAATAGATTATCGCATACAAGCCTATGGTATCTAGGTGCATGATGCATGATTCTCCTAAGGCATGTGATTGTGCATGGTATCTACACAACACGTGATCTCTAATATGCAACCTAAGCATGGTATCTACTTAGAATAAAGCATACAAGAGTCATTAAGTTCCTTGAGAATATGATAATCACACAGGTCCTAGAACATGGTATCTGTCCTAGTCAACCTATGGTTATTAACCCATTGAATGATTCTTAGGCCATTCATGTGTTTCTTGTGAAAGTATAGTAGAATTAGTGAATCTAAACCCCTTCCCAACCTGTGCTAGAAGCATAAAATCCTTGTTAGCTATTCCAAGAAAACATACATCAAGCACATAATAAATTGGAGATTAACAACTTGGCAATGAAAGCAAGGAATCAATTAACTATGAAACCATCCATAACATTGAATATTCATAACTAGGGCTTCATCCTAAGCCTAACTAAATGGACTAGTTAAACATAACTATGAATACAGAAAATAAGAAATACATAGATAGAATAAAGAGAAGAGAATAACTAGTTGGTGGCAGGGATGTAGTTCCCAGGACAGCTCCAAGCTCTCCCTCCTTTGCAGCTAGCTCCCTTCTCTTTTTTTGGTGAATCTGAATGTGTGTATGAGAGTAATGGATGAAGTGAATGTACGTGTCTCCCCCTTGAATGAGCTGCAACTCTCCATTTATAGACTGCCAATTCGTCCTCCCCTTAGCTGGTGTAGACAGCCCACCAGAAATCCTGAAACTGCTCCTTGATTTGTGCAAACATGTTTCCCCATAATTAAGCATGCCTTGTTTTGCTCCTTGAGACTTCCAATGCCGAAATGCCTCCCTAATTTGCTCAACATGTCAGGTCTAAAGTCAGATACATCTGAGTTGAGGCACATGGCTCAAAGGAGGTGTGGAACACAAGGCTCATTAGCTGGCAGCTGCATATTAAAATCCTCATGAGCATGGTTCAGTGTTTAACGAGCTAAGGACTCCAGATATGTTCAATTGGTCTGAAATATGGATATCTTATACTAGACACGCATTGGAACAACTTCTATGAAGGACGTCTCTTCATCTGAGTTGTGTAACTTGCTGAAATGAGGCGTGCATGATGACCTACGAGGCTGGACTGACAAGGAGTGTGGCCCAAATTGGGTCTGTCTTTAAGCTTATATTCCTCTTGTGCCAATCAGCCCTTAATATGCATGGATTGTATCAAATGTGATCTCTTGCTGCCTTAGCCTAAAAAACATGCAAACATAGGTAAGTGACCCGAAATAAAGAGAAACTAAACAAAATTACTAAGTAAAGAAGGCATGCAAATGTATGAAATTATGAACTTATCAATATGTTCACAACCTACTGCCTCCCCCAAACCCCCATCAGCGCCAAATCAACATGATTTCCACCATCAGTGGCTAGCCAACCACCAGGCTATGTACACCTCATGCAAGACAATCCAAAAATTGGGGTTGTACTGCCTCGGCGCATAGCCTAGCCTCGCCAGGATCGTCTCACCCACGGGTGCAATGGCAGCCTCAAACCATTTTTGTATATGGCTGAGAACACCATCACGCATCCCTTAGGTGGGTACCTCACCGCTTCTATGGGCGTTGGCAGCCTTAAACCCACACAATCTGGAATATGATAATCAACCTTCAACTATTCTGACACATAGACCATCAACTTGTTTCTCTTCGGTAATGGAACCCCCACTAGCATGCTTACCCCAGCCGAGGCCACCACTACCATACCAGACCCTGAAGCTTCCCTTCTCCCACTTGAACTTACCTCTGATGCCTGAGTTATACCCAAGACCCGGTTGGCAACGGCCTCTAGGGCGGTATAGTGTCTCTGCATCTCTCAATAAGACTCTCCCCAGAGCTAACATATTGCTCTTCTTCCCCTGCCCTACCCTTCTCCACTATCAACATTTCTACCAAGCCATCAGACTCAGGTACTCTCCCCACCACTCTCCACGTCTTCCCCATTGAAGGCATGGTGATTGGGCGGACCTTGGCTCTCTCTCAGAATTATCAGACATCTACAAACACAAATATACAGAAACTAAGGCGCATGCAAAGATTGAAAACAAGATCATAAGCATGTTCTACGATATTCATCCAAGTTCATCTACGTTCATACAAAAATTCAAACCTAGACATGCACTTTGATCCAAAAAGCAAAGAAAAACAAGTCTTACCTTGTTATTTTCGCCAGGCAGTCCACTGGAATCGCCCCCGCCCTTGTCCCAAATTACCTCCCCGCAAAAAATTTGTAAGTGCCCTCACTTCTCCATTCATCTTCCTTTTAAAGACGCATCAGAATGTGAACCGACGACATTAACTCCAAACACCCCCCCCCCCACTAGGAGCAACGCCTCGAATTCAACAAAACCCTTTTTACTTTTTCCTGACACGTGGCACTGAATGGTGATGTCACACCTATCGTTCGGCACCCCCTCATGCTGAACGTGCAAGGGGACTCGCGAGACAACTCGCTGACGTCACACCTACCGTTCAGCACCCCCCATGCCGAACGTGAAAGGGGACTCGCGAGACAACTCATTGACGTCACGCCTACCGTTCAGCACTCCCCGTGCCGAACGCGCAGGGGCCTCACCCGACGTAACGTGCTGACATCACGCCTGCCATTCGGCACCCCACTACCGATCGCCCAGGGCCTCATACAATGTAACGTGCTGACGTCACGCCTACCATGTAATACCCTGAAAAATTCAAGGTGGATTTTCATATTTTAGTGAAAAATAATATAATGGTGGAGAATGATTATGGGTTTTTTTATCAAGTGATTTTGGATTGAGATTATTAAATTAAGTG
The DNA here is from genome assembly GCA_018703695.1 of Prunus fruticosa. NCBI lineage: Eukaryota > Viridiplantae > Streptophyta > Magnoliopsida > Rosales > Rosaceae > Prunus > Prunus fruticosa. The sequence continues at coordinate 23,681,291 of CM031923.1, forward strand.
TGTTTAATTTCAAGTTGGACAAACATGACCAAAATACCCTTGTAGGCAAAGAAAAAAAGTAAAACATGGAGAGCATCAAACCATCATCCTCCCATTCTTCCCCCTTTCCCTCTTACTTTCTCTTCAAAAAATCTGATTTTTATCCCAAATTGGGATGAGTTGTTCATCTATTGGAGGTGGGTCATCTAGTCTAAAGTGGTGAGTCACCTAGCCTAAGATTCTTTCTTATTCTCTTCCTCTCCATTCATTGTATCATCACTCTCTTCTAACTTGATGACTCATCTAGCCTAAGACTCTTCAATCATGAATTTATTCTTATCCTTATCATTCATTGTATCATCACTCTCTTCCTCATTCACAATATTTTCATCCTTATTCTTCTTTTGTTCATCTTCAAAATCCAAAATTCATCACTTCCTTGGAGCAGCCGAGAACTCAAATTTCGGAAGCTCAAATGAGAAAACTTTCTTCATAAAAGTTGTTCATTTACGTGATTCCTATAACATACTCAAATTTCACCTCAATCCGACTAGTACAGACTCCTAACCGTTGGTATGATCACAATAAGTCTACCATTTCCTGATTTCACAATAGCATGCTCGGTTTCAATATGTTTCTGTGATTTCATGTACTCAAATGACTTTGGTTCCTTCATCAAAGTTGTTTGAAATGCTGTCTATTATAACATATCAAAAGTTTAGGTTGATCGGACTTCTATGGCCACCTTGGGAATGTTTAGAGTGGAAATTGTTCTGATTCTACTGCATGCCATGTTTTGAATACGTGTTTGAAAACTTCCTTAAACCTGGATTTTCATGAAATTTTAGTATGTTTTACTTTCTCGTTTTTCTTCAGATATGGAAAGTTTTATCCAGTTTGGTTGTAAATTGTAATTTTGGTGATTTTTCAAAATAAAGTGTACAAACCTTGAAGAGAAAAAAAAAGGAACGTTATGCAGCCTAGTCTGTTTTGGTTTCTATTTTGACATGCTTTCTTAATCCTAATTTCCATTAAATTTTGACGTTTTTAATGTTTCTGTGTCTAGTTGTGATCTAGAAAGTTTTACATTATTTTGATTTAAACTCAATATTTAGTGAATTTTCAAAGTTAACGTGTTCCAACCCAAATGATTAGCAAAACTGAAGTTTTTGTTTTAAATTGATGTTTTAAATTTTTTATATAAGTCTAGAGCTGAACCACCTTATTTTAAACATCCCAAAGAGTAGAACTATTATAGGAGGGGAATATATTAGTTTTTCCTTGACGCTTGGTTCTATGCTTGCTTGGACGTAAGGTTAAGAGAGTAACGATCGGGTCAAACAACTTGTCAAGTGTATTATGGGGCTTTAGGTCTACGTACGCAGTAGGACACTCAAATGTGTTTCCTTATTTCCAATGAATTTTAATCAGTAAATTATCTTAATTAGGTGTTCTACTCTGCGTACTTTCGAGGACAAATCCGCATAAGGTTAAGCTAGCTGGACTTGAGTTAGGGTTTCCTGATTTCCCAATAATTGGGCTATGTCACTTTTAATCTTGATGCTTATATATAGTACTATAAATATGAATATTATTGTTACGTTGCTTGGTGAATATTATTTGATATTATGTGAATATTATTATTGATGTTTCTATGAGGATATAATTTGAGATTGGGTGAATATTATTATTCATGTGCTTAAATCTGAAATATTATTGTTATTATCTGTGTTATTATTCAGGTAGAGATAAATGATATTTGCGTTGCATTACATATTCATCATAAAGACAGTGGTGTTTGGGGTGTGTGTGTGTGTGTCGTTTGAGGTATATTTAAGGGGTGGGAGAAGGCCTTAGATATATCTGAGTAAATAAAAATGTGGAATATATTCAGGTGACGGGAGCAAGGCTTAAATATATTGAGGTGATGGAAGCAAGGCCTTTAATGAAAAGTGAAAGTTAAGAAATTCGTAAACAAAAGAAAAATTGGTTAAGGGACGGATGGGCACTAGTTCATATTTTAGGGTATTCGGAGCCACAATGGTAAAATGCATGGTATGGGACATACAAGCTTGTTGCCCTAAGGTATGAATTAGTGGGATTAGAAGGGAGTCAGTTCATGGCATCATCGCATATGCAAATTTATTTATCTAGTATGATTGCTTAATTTATATATCTTGTGTTGTTTAATGCATGACACTTTGATTAACTGTGATAGCTGACCTTGAGGGATTTGATGGTACTCTCCTGGGCATTAAAATGCTCATACCCTAATAGATTGTGCATGATTCAAGGCGAAGTATAAGGAAGCAGGCTTCAACCAAGCTACTAGGCTTTTGTTGTTGATTTGTGTAATTAATATTTATAAGTAGTCAATCGTTTGTTAAAGATCTTACTGTGCATTTAACTACGAGCTACTACGACTCTTAATTCTGTGATGTTAAGTAAATTTGTTGTATTTGTGGCTCTATTTCTCATCATATCATGGTTGTAAGATTTTATTCTTATGACTATGGTATAATTCACACCATGATTCGGAAATATTCTTTATTTTCGAATCGGGTCGTGACATACCATTCGGCACCCTGTGTGCCGAACGTGTAGACTGATCGGTGCATATTTATATATTATTTTGTATCCTTCTAGCTTATGATTTGATTATGTTTTTGAGTTAAACTTGTGCTTTTAATCCTTTTTGTGTTTATGTTTCAGTTCATTGAGCTTTAGGTAACAATGATGACTTTGGATAGGAAATGATGCAATCCATTCATGTTAAGGCCTTATTTGGGTGAATGGAAGAAGAGCTTAAAGACAAACTCATTTTGGCAACAACTCCTTGCCAGCCCAGTTTCGTAGGTCAACTTCTTGGCCTTGGATGAGCATGCTATGGGGCTCGAATAAGGTGATTATATTCATGAAACTTGTTCCAATGGGTGTCTAGTACAACATATCCAAATTTCAGCCCAATTGGACATATGTGGAGTGCTTAGCCCGTCCAACACTCAACCTTGCTCAGCAGGATTTGCAGCTGCCAGCTTTTTTGCCATGTGCCTTACCCTATCTATAACTGATTTTATACCCAACATAATGAGTGAAGTAGGGAGGCATTCCAGCTATGAAATTATAAAGGAGGAAGTTGGTACATGATGGAGCTATTAAAGAGAAAGCATGTGCATGCATGTGAAGCAAAAGAAAGTAAAAAAATGAAATGAAGTCAATTCCAGTCCCTGTTTTGGCAGCCAACTTGCAGTGGCCAAAACGTACACTTCTACTGCTCCAATGGGAATACTTTCTTCATAGAAGTTGTTCCAATGGGTGTCTAGTATAACATATCCAAATTTCAGCCCCATTGGATACGTTTTGAAACCTATGGCTTTCCTACACCAAAACAGGTTCAGAACAATCGTTTTTTCAGCAAGCAAAGGTGATTAAAACCCACATGGGTTGGTAGCAAAAGGCAGCCACAAATTGAACACCTTTGATAATCCCATGTGAAGAAAACTTGGAGTGCAGCAAAAGAAGTATGAGATGCATTTGATTCCAACCACACTAACATAGACAAGATGAGGTGGGAGTTGTGGGTTGTATTAAAGAAGGAATGGTGGTGTTGAATTTCATCATGATGTTCCTCCCTCTTAGCCCTATAAATAGAGAAGTCTTCAAGCTTCATAAATCACACCCCAAGGGGGGAGCTCTCAAACACTTCTCTAGAGCTCCCTTCCCTTCTCTCCCTCAAATTCTCTTAGTTTCCTTTCAAGTTGTCAATTGTTGTAACAAATGATTTTACTAATTTTTCCTTCAAGTTTTCTTAATTTTACTCTAATTTTATTTGTAATGTACATTCTTTCTTAAGTATTCAAGTTTAATTAGTTTCCAAGTTTCAATTATGGTTTTTGTTCTTATTCATTATGCTTATAAGTTAATATGCTAGTTTGAATGATTGATCACCATTTAGGCTTGCATGTTAGCTATCTTGGTTTGAATTAAGAGTAGACACCATGCTTTAATTCGAATTGAACTATGAATAGGAAGAGTATGTATGGACATTCGACAACAGGGATTAGATACATGCTTGGTTGTTTAAATTGTTCTTCTATGCTTAATGGGTTCCTAATGCTTAATTTTAGGTTAGACAACAAATGATCAAATTAGGGAATTAGGAACACAAGGTTATGACCAAACACCATGGCTTAATCATACTTTAGCTAGAATTAATCCGTTAATCTAATTGAACTTGGGAACTTATTTGCTTGAGTTATTTCCTCTTTTTTTCTTGTTTTATTTATTTTCTTTTTCATTTCTATTTTGTGTAGGGGAAACAAATTGGATCATTCAATCACCAATCCTCGTGGGATCGACCTCACACTTACATATGCTATACTACCAAACGGCTCGTGCACTTGCGAGTATCACAAGTTGAGGATGCAGCTGAATCCATTTTGGTGCAGCTGAATCTACGCAACAAGTTTTTGGCGTCGTTGCCGGGGATCGGTAATATTGTTTGATTCTATTTGGCTTTCCTACTTTTTATTTATTTTTCTTTATAATTTTTAAAGTCTACTTAGTTCTCTATTGTTCATTCCTAATCCTTTTAATTCCATTTCTTGTTTGTGTGTTGGTTTTAGCAATTTATGACAGCTTAATAAAAATGGAGAGAGATGACAACCTCAATCATATGAATGGGAAGTGTGGAGCAGTGGGAGAAGTCGCGACCTCCAAGTGCATCCATGCTTGACCTAATTGCTTCAAGGGGGAGCATTTCAATCCTTTCTCTTCTTTGAATTTTGTTTATTTCCGTAATTGTTTTTTCCTTTTGGTCCGCGTTGAGTTCTTCGTTTATGGTTTGTTGTTTCATGTTATCTTAATTTGTTTTTGTTTCTTTTTCTTACGAGAATATCTTTAAAAAATTAAAAAAAATTATTTTATAAATAAATAAATAAAAATTCATATGAGCTGACTTATGGTAACTCCAGGTAAGCATTTCCGTCAATCCAGTGTCTAGGAGTTCTTTAGGCGACACCTTCGGTGTCTAAGAAGTTTGGGTTTTAAGCGGGACCATTGTGACCCCTCCAACCTTCTCGGATCCCCTGGGTGTGTTTTCTGAGGCCCTTAACTGGTCATCCGTGAGTTGCTTGTATCGTGTTTTTTTAAATTAAGTTTTTTATTTTATTTTCTTTGTTTTCTTTTCTGTTGAGTCTTTGTTTTTGTTTTCTTTTTCTTTTTCTTTTGTTAAGTTAGTTTATGTATTTATTTACGTGGTATGGTTAGTTAGTTTATTTCTGAGTGTTAAAAACACATCTTTATTTCACTTCAAACATTGCATAAAAATTAAAAAAAAATTAAAAAAATTAAAAAAACATTCAAGTAATTTTATAAAAAATAAATTTAAAACAAAAACAAAAACAAAAAACAACATCATCATCATCATCTTCTTCATCATCTTCTTCATCTTCTTCATCTTCATCATCATCATGGCTTGCCTCTATTTTCTCGCACTTGTAGAATCTCCAGCAGCTCTACATGGTCCTCATTTTTCCTCTGCAGTGCTTCCACATGTTGATTGGCACAGGAGAGGAAGCCACTTCCTCGCTCAGCGCTACACACTCCTGTGTCCTCGCTAGTAGGCGCAAGCCTAGATTTGTGGCGGAGACCGCGTGTTGCACGGTTAAAGTGTGGGACTCCTCCACTGCCACCTTGTTCGACCGCTGTGCCACATGTAGATGAACCGCCGGTGTGAGTCTTCTCACAGTCATGCCTTCCGGCAGGTACAGCTCGAATCGGCACCGCCTCAGAGAAGTTTGAGGCCGTGCCGTGATGATATGTAGAGTTTGGGAAGACAGGGTTTGGATGAGCCCTTATTTGGGCATTCGGAGGTGCAAGGGACAATTCAAGGTTGAGATCATCAAGGTGAGCGCATGAGGATGCCATTGTTTTGTTTCTAGATTTTTTGATGTTTTTCTTTGAGTTTGCAGGAAGAAATGCTGGGTATCATCCGCTTGTAGAGGTGTGGTTTAAATAGACATATGTTGATGAGGGAGTCGACACCATTTCGGATTTCCCGGGCATGCTCAACCTAATCGCTTCAAGGGGGAGCACGTTTACTTTCACTTTACTTTTCTTTTTTCCGTGTTTTTCTGGTGTTTTATGTTTTTGCCCATTACTTTCATTTTCTAGTGCTTTGTATTTTTGCCTTTCCCTTTCGGCTATCATCTTTGTCTTATTTTAGTTAGGGAAATATGTTTTCTTTTCCGTTTGTCGTCTTTGTTTTATTTTAGTTGGGAAGTGTGTTTTCTTTTTCTTTTTCTTTTTCTTTTTCTTTTTCTTTTTCTTTCTGCAACCTTACTCTTTTATTTTCAAAAAAAACAAAAACAAAAACAACCAACTAAATAAAATAAAATAAAATAAAAACAACAATAATGCAGTAGAAATCATTTCTTCACAGTGCTTGGTGTCTCGACCATTGGAGCTTTCAGTTTGGCCCTTTGGCTGGCCCCTTCTGGGTTTTCATGCACAGCCTCTTGGGGCTCACCACTTGAGCTCCCAAAGATCGCACTCTTAGCTTGAGCGTAACTACTTTCGCGATCTACTTGTTTGCGTTTACCCGATTGGTCTAGGTCCTCCAGCTGCTTTCGCATGTCGCGAGAGTACAACTCTACCATTTTTGATAGGTTTTTATTCTCGTCCCGCAATACTTCTAGCTGGTGTCGATTCACCTCCACTATCCTTGCCCTCTCCCTTTTCAAGCTTTTTTAGCAGTCTGACACTCTTCAACCATACTTCGCTCCGCCGCCAACTGACTTTTCAGCACCTCTACCTCATGGGACTTCGCAAGTAGGCGATGACCCAAACTTGCGACTGTTGCCGTACTTTGCACGCTTAGTGCCAGGGCATCGCTCACGACCCGGTTGTCATCCCTTGTCCCTAGCACACGTATATCTTTAGAAGTCACTAAATTTCTTGCCACTCCAATGGCAACATCGTTGTCTAGGAGTATTGAGTCAGTTTCCTGTCACAAGCCCCCGTGTGGAGGCAAAATAGGGCATCCATATTGGTGCCGCTGATTGGCCTCGTGTCTGAGTCGGTGGAGCTAGGTTGAGATCCAACGAAAATGGGTAGGAAGAGGCCATTTGATTTCTCACTTTCTTTTATTCTTTCTTTTCTCTTTTGTGTGTTTCTGAGTTTGTGTGTTTTCCCCCCTCTTTCTCTTTCTCTTTCTCTTTCTCTTTTATAGACTTAGTTTCTGCTTAACCCTAACCACTGCGCTTCTGAGTTCTACGCGGCCCTTACAATTTATCCCCCTCTGTCACCTCACCTGTTCCCCAAGCCTTTTAATTGCATTTCTTCCTTTTAGCGCTTTCAAGTGAAAAAGTCGTCCCGCTTCACCCAAGAGGCCAATAATTCTTGCTTAGGAATGTGTAAGGGGCCTCTGCTTGTGACACGTCCCTCACTTTGTTGCCCGTGACTCACAGGAGCCGAGACATCAGAGACCACATTCTCTCTTTTCAAAAATCCTGCCTTTGCGCTCCTAATTCACGTGTCATCTTAAAAAAATAAATAAATAATAATAAATTCAAAAAAAAAAAAATTAACGTGTGGGCTTCAGATTTCTTTGTGGGTCGGGTTTTCACCGTTGTTTAGGTGAAATTTTTTTTTTAATTAACGTGTGGGCTTCACCGTTGTTTAGTTTGCGTAAGACTGTCCTGTTTAGGGCTTACTGTTTTGAGTGTTTTACTGTTTTGTTTTGTTTTTATTTGTTTGTTTGTTTTTTAATTTTTTTTTTTTATTATTTTTTTTTTGTATTTTAATTCTTGTGTTTTTTGTGGTTTATATTTACTTTAGTACCTTTCATTTCTTGTTATGACATTGCTTGTTCCTAATTTTTAAACATTGAGGACAATGTTCATTTCTAGGTTTGGGGGTATTAGAGTTTACCAAGTAAATTTGATTTTTCTTAAAATTAAAAAAAAAATTAATTTCTTGCTTGTTTTTCTTTTTTCTATATTTTGAGTCTTGTTTTGTTTTGAGTCACTTTCCGAACACTTATGATGAGATTGTGATAAATGTTTGCATGACTTAAATGAAAATTGAATTTTATTTATTTATTATTTATTTTTTTTCCTTGTAAAGTTTAATTTTTTAAAAAATAATAAAATCTTTTTTGGCATCGTTCTAGCATGATATGTTCGAAACCTTCTTTGCACTTGCCATTTGTTTCTTAATTTTCTAATTAAAGGATTTGCATGACCCAAAGAATTGTATCAAGCATAAATTAGACTTATATAACCATATAATGTGAGCTCTTGAGCTTTGTGCTTCATTTCATGAGTGTTATACACATACTCTTATTTTCTTGTCATCAAAGTTGTTGTTTGATCTCATTATTCATTGATTTGGTTGAACACTTAAAAGTCATTCATTCTTATGCAATTTGATTTCATGACATTTAAGAAGTGATATTAAGGCCCTCTTTGGATCGTTTGTGCCTTTCAAGCTAACCTTATGCATGCTTAAGCATGATTTTCCATTGTTAACCATTTTAAGCCTATATGTAAACCTTTTCTTTCATTTACCAATTATATTTCCTCACCTTAGCCCTGAAAAATAAATATTTACCTTTCTAAGGAACTCATGAGCTCTAATTTGGATGTGTTTTTCATGCTAAATTTGGGAAGGGATATTACATTTAAAAAATAAAATAAAATAAAAAAATAAGAGAACTTCACTCAATTGGTGAAAGAAAAGAAAAAAGGTTGTGATTATGTGGTGGTTGAATGAAATTTCGTTTTTGGGTTTCTTTATTTTCCTCAAAATAAATTGGCGTTTGTTCAATTAAAGGAAAGGAATATGAATCAATGTAAATGAAGGTATAAGGAGTTTTGATCATGTAAAAGAAAAAATCTAATCGTGATGATTCGAAGTCTTGTAAACTATTATTTTATGCTCTTACATTTTGAGTTCCTTGGACTTTGCATTATCCATACATTTCATTTCTCACTCACCTTACACCCTTGGCCCCATTACAACCTATAATAAAGACCTAAATTGATCTTAAATGTCATATGGTTGAATTGCATGCATTTTCTTACTTTTAAGTGTTTGGCATCCTTCTTGAGATCATATTAATGCAAGTTCTTCATCTTCCTAATTTTTGAGTTAAGTCCCTTATGATTTAACTATAATCTCATGTTTATAACTGAGTGTTGCATTGTAGCCCTCTTCTGAGTGATTCATTTGTGAGAGGACAACTTTGGTGAGATTTGAAGTTGCTTTTGTACTTGGTATGATTTTTGAAATTGTGTGAAAACTAAGATTGAGGAATTTGTTGCATTTGGCTATCACACTACTACACTTTGAGCATGTTGTGTTTTGAACTTTACCGCCTTGTAAATAATGTCTAAAATTGAGCTTTTAACTTTTGAGTCATGTGCATGTGTCATTTCTTTTCAGAAAATGTTCGGAAAGATTGTTTTGAGTTTAATTTTTACTTTTTTATTTTTTTGTTTTTGTTTTTGTAATTATTTTTGTTTTTGTGTTTCTTTTATTTTGCTTAAGGACTAACATTTTTTTTTTAAGTTTTCTAATTACTTTGTTGTATTTGTGGCTCTATTTCTCATCATATCATGGTTGTAGGATTTCATTCTTATGACTATGGTATAATTCACACCATGATTCGGGAATATTCTTTATTTTCGAATCGGGTCGTGACATACCATTCGGCACCCTGTGTGCCGAACGTGTAGACTGATCGGTGCATATTTATATATTATTTTGTATCCTTCTAGCTTATGATTTGGTTATGTTTTTGAGTTAAACTTGTGCTTTTAATCTTTTTTGTGTTTATGTTTCAGTTCATTGAGCTTTAGGTAACAATGATGACTTTGGATAGGAAATGATGCAATCCATGCATGTTAAGGCCTTATTTGGGTGAATGAAAGAAGAGCTTAAAGACAAACTCATTTTGGCTACAACTCCTTGTCAGCCCAGTTTCGTAGGTCAACTTCTTGGCCTTGGATGAGCATGCTATGGGGCTCGAATAAGGTGATGATCTTCATGAAACTTGTTCCAATGGGTGTCTAGTACAACATATCCAAATTTCAGCCCAATTGGACATATGTGGAGTGCTTAGCCCGTCCAACACTCAACCTTGCTCAGCAGGATTTGCAGCTGCCAGCTTTTTTGCCATGTGCCTTACCCTATCTATAACTGACTTTATACCCAACATAATGAGGTGCTCTCATCAGGAGAGGAAGGGTTCGCCCTTGTCAGACGATAGAGTACCCCGCAAAGGCTGTTAACATTTACAACAAGGGTGAGTGTACACAAGCGGAAAGAGCTGGGTTGTCTGCAAGGTGTGTTTGTTATGGTGCTTCTCTGTTGCGGAGGGAAAGGCTCATCGGAGACATTCCCATAAGCGAAGTGCACGGGTAATCGACTCTAGTGTTTTTTTTCAGCCATCACTTGCCCTGGGTGGCGAATACAAAGCTGTTTACAGGCAACTTAGTTTGGAGTAGTGTTTGCAGGCATGAAGACTGGTATAGCGGTTCCAAGAAGGAAGAATTGCAAGTGCTAATCTTCGTGGAAGAAAGAATGGCCTGGAAAAAAGGGGGGGGGGGGGCATTAGTTCTCTCTGTCTCCTTCTGGTGGTGCTTCTTTTGATGGAAAATCCAAGACAAGGATTAGGAAAAGCTGGAAGTATGGGAGTTTGGTACGGGTTTGATGCCTGAAAACCTGAGGGGAAACGTCTTTTGAGTGTGCTTAGTGGAAACGTCTTTTGAGTGTGCTCAGTGGAAACGTCTTTTGAGTGTGCTTCCTTTGGTGGAAAAGTCAAGACAAGGCTCAGAAAATGAAGGAAGCTTGGGGATTTTAAGTGGAAACTTCTTTTCGAGTTTTTTAAAAAAAATTTCTATTTCCCCAACAAAAAAAAAGAGAGGGGAAAAAACATGTATGCAAAAGTTTGGAAGAGCTGCACATTTTTTTACAGGCTCTTCAGTTTCTGCAAGGAACTTAGGTTGACGGACCCACTTCGGAGCTAGTGTCACACAAGGACACCTTGGTGCGCGAATCATAGCTTGAAGGCCTGGGAGACAGTTACAATTCTTCTTAGAGCAAGAATGGGGACTAGAGAAGACGGAGCTATGAAGGATTTGGAGGAAAAATTTGGTTTCAACTTGCGCCTTTCAGTTCGGGAGCGACGGGGGTTGTCATCGAAGAAGGGGAAGTTGCTGACATGCTGCTCGGATCACAAAATTCCTTAGTAGCGCAAGTTCTAACTTTGAAAAATGTGAACCGTGAAAGTTTTCTGGAAGTTTTCAACCGTCTCTGGAAGGGGGTAGAGGAGGTTTCAATTAAGGAGATTGAGGAAAGAAAGTTCCTTATACGCTTTTTAAATCAAAGAGATAAGTTTCGGGTCCTAGCTATGGAACCGTGGACATTCCGTGACTCACTGGTCCTCCTGGCAGAGGTGGAAAAAGGTGTTGATGTGCGCAAAGTGGAGCTGTCACATGGTGTCTTCTGGCTCCAAATACATGGCGTTCTGCCCTTAAATATGACAGCGACAATGGCGAAAAAAATTGGCATGTTAATGGGTCAAGTTCTTGAAATCGATCAGACGGATGGAGTAGATTGCATTGGTAGATTCCTGAGGTTCGCATACGTTTTGATGTTATGCAGCCTTTAATGCGGGGGACATTTGTGAACTTTCCTGACTTCGGAAGTCCATGGGTGGATTTCCGGTACGAATTCCTGCCGGAATATTGCTTCAAATGTGGGTGTCTGGGACATCAAGCTCGAAAGTTCTGTATAGAAGGAACCGACGGTTTTTCACAAAGATTAGGGGAAGACAGACTCACTTATATAGGACTAGAGGCTTTGGAGGACTTAAGAGGGAGAAACTTGAAATCAATGATAAGGAGACCACGTCTCACTTCATTTTCTGGAGACACAAGTGGAGAAGAAGGCTATCAACCCCGATGGAATCAGAGATAACCAGCGCCACTGGACAACTAAACAGGAGAAATACAAAAGTACTTTCTTTAGACGTGATCGTACAAATTGGGACCGAGTCCAAGGAGCGGAGTTAGAAGACACGGAGACGTCACCATGCAAGGCTGCTTCAAACAACTCTGGCCTTGCGGCTTCCATTAGAAAACAAAGAGTTGATGAGGCAACCGCACGCACACTAAGGGAAATGGCATGGGACGAAGGACAATTTGTAAGAGGAGGGATGCTTCAAACGAACAATGATATGCAAAATGATGGGGCAAGTCTGACAATGCCCATACCAATGTAGCACGGGACAGAGATTCAAGCAGAAGGGACTTCAGTCTTGGTGCCCCCTGAGATTGGCACAGGCATCGATCTCAATGTGGGAATGGCTCCTGGGGAGAATGAATATGAGCCAAACTTTGAGGCTCATGACGAAGAGGAAGGAGCAGACGCACAGATGGGAGAACCTCACCTTAGTACACAAGATTCTGACCCATTCAATTTAGGTCCACTAATCAGCAATCTACAACAAGAAGAAAAACGAAATGAGAAATGGAAAAGCAGCAAACGCGGTAGAGAAGACATACCTGAAGTGGATAAAAGACCGAGATTAGAGTGCCTGGCAGGAGAGGGTACAAACGCAATGGAGAATGGTAGGGCAAGAAGAAAACTGCCTTTTGACTTCCCTTTAATTGAGGCAGCGGAGACCGGCCACAATGGGTCTCCACAGCCGCCATGAAAGCAATAGTTTGGAACTCTCAGGGTATCGGGGGTGACCTGACAGGTTTCAAGCCTTAAGGAGCAGGTTAAGCTCCACACTCCCAAATCTGATAATTTTAGTGGAAACAAAAATAGGGGGAATCGTTTCTCTTTTCTAAAGCGCGTGCTTGGTATGAGCTTTATGCATACTGTGGATCCCAAAGGCTTAAGTGGTGGCATTTTTCTTCTGGAAAAATTATCAACATGTTCTTCTAGTTAAATATGCTGATTTTTTTCTTCTTGCCATTTACGCAAGCACTCAATTCTAATCAGTCCGAGAAGTCAATGGCGCATTCTTCAGGAACGCATCACCTTATGCCAGGAGGCCTGCTTGCTTATGGGTGATTTTAATGACATCCTTGATGATTCTGAGAAAGAAGGTGGTATTCCGCGAACAATGAGCAGCATGCAAGATTTCCGTAATTTTATGATTGACAGCCAGCTAATGGATTTGGGATTTATCGGATGGCCTTTCACTTGGCGGAACCGGAGATAGGGAGGCTACATTCAAGAGAGATTAGATCGTGGTCTGGCCAATGACCTTTGGGTTAATTTTTATCCTGAAGCCAAAGTGGCCCATCACTTAGTGGAAGGTTCAGATCATAGTATGCTTGTGCTCAATACCCAACCCTTTGAACTCATCTGCAAAACTAGATTTATTTATGACCCTAGATGGTGCGAAGAAGAAAGCTGCAGGAAGATAGTCCAAGAAAGATGGAGGAAAACTTTTTCGGGATCTCGAGGACTACAAGTTTTTGAAAAAATGAGATGGGTTAGAATGGGTTTAGTTGATTGGCGTAAACGAAACTTAAGGAACTCCAAGATCCGGATTGACAGCCTGCGAAGGGAATTAAAGGAGGAGTACTCAGCTACCCCTTTTCAAGGGGACCAGGTGAGACAAAAAGAAAAGGAGCTTAAGCAGGCCCTGAAAAACGAGGAATTATATTGGAAGCATAAGTCCCGCATACAATGGTTGAACGAAGGGGATAAAAACACAAAAAAATTTCACTCTAAAATGATGGCTCGCAGGAGACGGAATAAACTCAGAGGTATTGAAGACCCCAGCGGTATTTGGCATGAAGACCCACCGGATATTAAACAAATTGCAGTGAATTATTTTGATAATATTTTCACTACGAGAAACCCTTCAAACGCCTCTGAAGCCTTTAATTGTATCAGTCCAAGAGTCTCTGATAGTGATAATCTGATGCCTGTTAAAATGCCCCGATGCTGATGAGGTGCTTATTACGGCCAACCAAATTAACCCAACAAAGTCTCCTGGACCTGATGGATTTACGTCAAGATTTTTACATTCTTACTGGGATGTTATTGGCAATGATATTGTGGGAGCTATGCAAAGCTTTTTCCACTCTTGGAAGCTTTTGAGGAAGCTGAATCACACCTATATTGCTTTAATCCCAAAGGTGGACAGTCCCAGAAAGATGACTCAATGGAGGCCAATTTCTCTCTGCAATGTGACTTACAAGATCATCTCCAAAATCCTCACCAACAGGTTGAAATCAGTTATGTCCAAGATCATCAGTTCCAATCAATCTGCCTTTTAGCTAAGGGGGATCACTGATAACATTCTGGTTGTCCATGAAATTTTGCACTCCATGAAACACCAAAATGGCCATGGGAATTATGATATGGCACTGAAGTTGGACATGGCTAAGGCTTTTGATCGAGTGGAGTGGGGTTTTCTATTGACTATGATGAAAAACCTTGGATTTGCAGATACTTTCTGCAACTGGATTATGGAATGCGTTTCTACGGTGACGTATAGTGTTCTAATTAATGGGGAACCATCTGGTTATATTACTCCTACCCGGGGACTCGACAGGGCGACCCTTTATCGCCTTTTTCTGTTCTTGCTATGTGCGGAAGGTTTTACTGCGCTAATCAAAAATTACGAGGAGAGACAGTTGGTGCATGGTTTTCGTATCAAGCAGGATGGCCTTAGTATCTCTCACTTATTGTTTGCTGATGACTCGTAATTTTCTGCAGAGCCAATTTCCAGGAGGCAAATTGTTTACTCAACATTCTACAGATTTATGAGGATGCTTCTGGGAGAGCATCAACTTCGATAAGAGTTCTCTGTTCTTCAGCAACAATTGCCCAGTTCGCATTCGAAAGCAAATGGTGGACACCCTCCAAATTGAGCACAAGACTGATTTTGGGAGATACTTGGGAATTAATGCTGATTTCGGGACAGTCCAAAAAGAAGGTCTTCGAGGGGGTTCGTAGGAATCTATTAAACAGGCTTTCAGGTTGGGCGGAACAATTCCTCTCCACAGCTGGCAAAGAAGTTCTTATTAAGGCTGTTGCAATGGCCCTACCCACCTATGCAATGTCTTTCTTTAAACTTCCAGTGGGGCTTTGTAAAGAATTGGAGCGGGTCATTGCTACTTTTTGGTGGAAAGGAAATAATGACCGTAATGGCATTCACTGGGTTGCTTGGAATAAAATTTCACAACTCAAGAAGAATGGTGGCTTGGGTTTTAAGGATTTAATTTGCTTTAATTTGGCTATGCTGGCAAAAGTGGGTTGGAGAATTATAAACACCCCGGATTCTTTTTTAGCCCAAATCTTACAAGAGAAATATTACCCAAATGGCTCTTTCCTAACGGCTGGTGCAGTGCGTAGATCATCTTGGGGCTGGAAAGGTATTATTCAAGGGAGAAAAGTACTCACAGGAGGGATTCGCTGGAGAATTGGAACTGGTGAAAGTGTGCGAATTTTGGAGGACCCGTGGTTACCAACTCCGCACTCTTACCGTGTTCAATCTCACCATGCTGAGATGCCTCACAAAGTTTCTGACCTTATTGATCCTATGACAAGAATGTGGAATAATGCCTTGATCGAAAGGCTTTTTGACCCAAGGGAAATTAAGATTATTACAAGCATGCATGTAAGTAAATGGGGATGCCCAGATAAATTAATATGGCATCATAATCCACAGGGCATTTTCACTGTCAAGTCAGCTTATGAGGTTGCTTCTTATTTAATGAGGAATGGTGAACTGGGTCGAAAAGGAGACGGAGAATCTAGCAATACAACTGAACAAGCAAAGGTTTGGCATTCGATTTGGAAGCTGAATGTGCCACCAAAAATCCGCTTATTCCTATGGCGTGCTTGTCGGAATGCAATTTCAGTGCGGCACAATCTAAAAAGAAGACTGGTTCATGTGGATGATGAGTGTGGGCTGTGCGGGAAGGATGTTGAAACTCTTGTTCATTTGCTCTTTAAATGTGACTATGCTAGAATTTTTTGGTTCATCAGTACCATTCAATTCGACATTAATTGTCTTCCTGCCACCAATGACTTTTTCACATGCCTGGACCAGCTTAGTACAAAGGTATAAAGATGTGGCCCACTCTGAAGGAGGTCATGCAGATGTTTTCCTTTGGACTGTGGAGGATATGTAAATGCCGAAATAGCGCCGTGTTTGAAGGTAAAATCCTAAACCCGTATGAGGCTATGATTTTAATGCAAAACCAAGTTTCTGAATTCACGGAAAGTCAATTAGTAAAAGTGCATGGAGACTTGGAGCAAACTGTTTTGTTAGCCAAAGCTTTTCCTCCTCCAAAGCTTTTCCTCCTCCATCATGGAGAAAACCTCCTGATGGGGTTGTGAAACTTAATTGTGAGGGGGCTTGGGCTCATCAAACTTTGACTGGAGGTGTGGGTTGGGTGTTTCGGGGACAGTGAGGGTTGGATGCTTTTGGCGGGAGGAACTGGGAACTTTCCTAGTCATTCAGCTCTTATGGTGGAAGCAGAAGCTATTCGTGATAAGCTAACTCCTGCCCAAATTGCGAATTTAAACAAAGTTATTGTGGAGTCTAATTCGCAGCTGCTCATTCCTGATGCTTCAAGGAGTAACCCCTGTTGATGCTAGGATTGAAGGAATTATTTTTGATATAAAAAATCTAGCTCAACAGTTTCAGTCGGTGATGTTTTCCTCTATCTCTAGACTCTGGAATCAAGCTGCTCACCTGGTTGCAGCCTTTGTGAGTCGAATTAGGGGTACCCATTTGTGGGACTATTTATGGCCAGAGTAGCTTTTCAATACTCTGGCAAAAGATGTAAAACTTTCAATTCGCCTCTAATAAAATCTTCCTATCGTTTGGCAAAAAAAAAGGGAGGCATTTCAGCTATGAAATTCTAAAGGAGCAAGTTGGTACATGATGGAGCTATTAAAGAGAAAGCATGTGCATGCATGTGAAGCAAAAGAAAGAAAAGAAATGAAATGAAGTCAATTCAAGTCCCTGTTTCGGCAGCCAACTTGCAGTGGCCAAAACGTACACTTCTACTGCTCCAATGGGAATACTTTCTTCATAGAAGTTGTTCCAATGGGTGTCTAGTATAACATATCCAAATTTCAGCCCCATTGGATATGTTTTGAAACCTATGGCTTTCCTACACCAAAACAGGTTTAGAAAAATCATTTTTTCAGCAAGCAAAGGTCATTAAAACCCACATGGGTTGGCAGCAAAAGGTAGCCACAAATTGAACACCTTTGATAATCCCATGTGAAGAAAGCTTGGAGTGCAGCAAAAGAAATATGGGATGCATTTGATTCCAACCACACTAACATAGACAAAATGAGGTGGGAGTTGTGGGTTGTATTAAAGAAGAAATGGTGGTGTTGAATTTCATCATGATGTTCCTCCCTCTTAGCTCTATAAATAGAGAAGTCTTCAAGCTTCATAAATCACACCCCAAAGGAGGAGCTCTCAAACACTTCTCTAGAGCTCTCTTCCCTTCTCTCCCTCAAATTCTCTTAGTTTCCTTTCAAGTTGTCAATTGTTGTAACAAATGATTTTACTAAATTTTCCTTTAAGTTTTCTTAGTTCTACTTTAATTTTATTTGTAATGTACATTCTTTCTTAAGTATTCAAGTTTAATTAGTTTCCAAGTTTCAATTATGGTTTTTGTTCTTATTCATTATGCTTATAAGTTAATATGCTAGTTTGAATGATTGATCACCATTTAGGCTTGCATGTTAGCTATCTTGGTTTGAATTAAGAGTAGACACCATTCTTTAATTCGAATTGAACTATGAATAGGAAGAGTATGTATGGACATTCGACAACAGGGATTAGATACATGCTTGGTTGTTTAAATTGTTCTTCTATGCTTAATGGGTTCCTAATGCTTAATTTTAGGTTAGACAACAAATGATCACATTAAGGAATTAGGAACGCAAGGTTATGACCAAACACCATGGCTTAATCATACTTTAGCTAGAATCAATCCGTTAATCTAATTGAACTTGGGAACTTATTTGCTTGAGTTATTTCCTTTTTTTTTTTCTTGTTTTATTTATTTTCTTTTTCATTTCTATTTTGTGTAGGGGAAACAAATTGGATCATTCAATCACCAATCCTCATGGGATCGACCTCGCACTTACATATGCTATACTACCAAACGGCTCGTGCACTTGTGAGTATCACAAGTTGAGGATGCAGCTGAATCCATTTTGGTGCAGCTGAATCTACGCAACACAGACCAGACCTTCGCAAGTGGTTTCCTTTGGCATACATCATCCATCTTCGGCACCCCCCTACCGAACCTACATACGGTTCCTAAAAAACAAAAAACAAAAAACAAAAAACAAAACAACCAAACAACTACAACCCGAGTACCTTCTAGCTTTTGAACTTGGGGGACTAGAGGACTACCCATGGCACCCACCATGCCAATACGTTCGGTATGATTACGCGACATTTTTACAAGTTCCCAAATCAAAAGCCACTCCTCGATTGGCAACTTGGGGGACTAGTGTTTATACCATAATCAACCAAGTGTATTCGGCATCAAGCAACCGACACTCTAGGAAGGGAAATACGCTAAACAAGCACACAGGCAAGCCCTTAGAAGACGAGTGACATCATCCCCTTCTTAACCTACCGAAGGAAAGCCCCCTTTCAAAGCAGTGAAACACATGCCGAAGCTCTCCGCTCCAGAACCTAGGGCTATGACACGTGTCACCTCCACAGCAGTTTGCACAAAGTCCCACATCGAAACTTTGTGCAAAACTTCCATTTTCACTTCCCTATAAATGGAGATCAGTGCCTAGGTAAAAAGGGTAATTATTTTCTCACCTTATTATTACTTTGCCAAAATGACCACATATAGCTGACTTAAGCATCAGAGAGCCTTCGGCAGGCACCACACCGGTGTCCGAAGCTTGATGACTGCTTCTTCCTCCTTGTCTTTTGCAGGTTCTCCAAATACCGAAGGTTCTCACCTTCTCCCCTCCTGAAGATCCAATACTCCCTACCTAAGTTGACCCTCCCAAAAAGAGCATCGACAATTGGTAATAAATACATGGAGTATGTCTCTACAATACTTCTACGCTAACGTAATTTAGAAATATACTATAAGTAATAATAATGCAATTAGTTTCACTTGAGCATAGACAAACTGCAAAATAAGTTATCAATTTCAGAGTTAATCTCCATTACTGCCAATAAACAAAGACAAACACATAAAAGTTATGTATTTTATGCCTTACTGATGTCTATATAATAGCCAATAAAATTTGAATGCAGAGACTTATAGCCAGCTGTTTATTAGAATACTTTGTTGGCCATCTCTACATGATCAAAACAGACTCAACTTAAAAGCTGGATGTTCAAATCAATTTGCTCTGCGTCTAAGAACAAGAAGAGCAAGTCTCTCATGAATTAGTGAACCAGCATTGATTACTAATTAGAGATATTGCTTTGATAGGAGGCATTTACTTCACCATGCTCAGGGCGGCGGCCGAGATTTACCAGGATTTATGGGGTCACACCACCATGCTTCACGATCCCAAATGTCGATTAGACTACCCACTTGCTCTGAGCAGGCTTCACCATGCAGATTTTCAGCCTCGATTACTCATCCAAGAGCTCTTCCTATAAATACCAAGTTCAAGCTACACTCAAAGGGTTCAAACACCAAACCAAAAGCCTCCCACGGAGCAAATTATATTTTCCTGTAATGCACTTTCAATATCTTTACTTGCTTCCCTAGGAGTAGTGTTAGGTTGTAAGGAAAATCCATTCATCAATATATCATACGACCCTTGATTTTCAAGGCACCGGAGCACCACCTCTGTTACTCTCTCATTCACCCCATATATCATACGACCGTCGCTCCCTAAGCAACGCGCGGAGCACCGCCCAAAACCCACCACCAACACCACCACTAAACGGCCTTGTAGCTCAGGCCGTGAACCCGACGGCCGAGATCAGTTCCTCTCTTGGCCACAATCGTTTGATTAGGAGTCGAACTCAAACAGGCGCACCACTTAACCATTTCACCCACATCAACATCTCGACGCACGGTAGACCGTGCTGACACGCCCGCGCACAACCGCACCGCACCCAAAAGAAGGAAGCCACGTGTTAACGCATATCCCCTCGGCCCGGAGCTCCAGGCCATGAGATTTGCGAAGCCAGCAAAATCTAAGTACAAGGGTGTATCAGGAGTACATAGATGTGACACTCCGACCCAATTTTAACCGTTTATTTAATTTATTTAATTGTGAAATTATAATTTTGCCATTGGAGTAAGGTCACGTTAGTCACTTTTTGATCCGATAAGAGTTGACTACTTATTAGTCTATTCCATTTTAGTGACACATACTCAACAATATTGTTTGTTTTAGCATTATTTTGCTTAACAAATGAGTCTCTATGTTTTCTTATTTGGCCAACGTGGGACTGGACTCAATGAGAGAGGATGGGCACCTGTGAGATGATGGTTTTGTTCGGCACCTATGAGTTCACGCATCAATTTTCTTCAAAGTCTCGATCTTTAGTAAGATACCAAGTATATATCAATAACTGGAACTCAAAATATATTGAAACTTTTTAAGTTTATGTGGGTTTAAATTTTTAAGGGCATTTATGTCTATTTATGTGAGTTTTTGGCTATATTTGAAAGAATTTATAAAAGCTTATGGCAAAATTGTAACAATGGTCCTTGGACTAAGACCAAACTTTACTTTTCGTCCCTCGTATTGCTAAATTATTACAGTGGTACTTTAATTATGCCTCCACTTTCAGAAATCGTCCATTTCGTCATCTCAGTCAACTTTTCCATTAAAAATGAGGGCATATTTGTCTTTTCATGTAATCCACTCTTCTTCCTCGTTATTTTCTCAATTCTCAAGGAACATAAATTGAGAATTTTTCTTCGAAAATCTCATGGTTCCATATATCTGTGCTTGTTAATTTTCTCAAATCTCAACTAGGTTTTTCACAGTCTCTATAACCCAAAAAATATTTAGTTGTAAATATGGGGAAGAGAAGAGTATTTTTGTTTTTGTTGTTGGTTTTAGGGCTGGATATGTCCGCAAGGACTTGGGGCCAGGGTGCCAAGGGGCCAGCGACTCTGCTGGAACTTGGCTGTGCACGAGACCTTCATAGATGCCCAGCACAAAGCGCATGAGACCGTGCAGCCCCACTTGGACTGTTCGAATTTTCTTCTTCTTCTCGTGCTTGGAAGGTGTTACTAGAGGTGGTGTGCGAGTTGGATTTTAAAAGCAAATTTTTGAAAAGAATTTAGGGTGGATTTAAAGAGGGAAAGGCACCATCCATCGAATCTTCTTTTTTTTCAACTGTAACAACATAAAAGATGACTTCTCTTTACCCAACTCCCAATGCCACTCTCCTAAGCTCACCAACCACCTTCTCTCTAAAGTACCATTGTAATAATTTAGCAATATGAGGGACGAAAAGTAAAGTTTGGTCTTAGTCCAGGGACTATTGCTACAATTTAGCCAAAACTCCCTTTTTTGAGAGTGAAGTAGGGTAAATTTTGGCTATTTTTGATAAAAACTCCTCTCTTAGTTATGCCACCTCTATCAAAAGCCCATTACGACACCTCCGGTTCTAGTATAGAGCTTATTTTTCATGATGCAACTTTGGTTCAAGAATGAAGATGAGTTTCAACAATGCACTTTCGGTTCATTCATGTATGATTTATTTAATAATAAATAACCACTGATGACGACGTTGGTACCCATGCCAATGTCATACCCTTTTCCATTCCACTTCCATTTCCCACACAAGAAAGTCACAACTCCCAACACCACAAAAGCACCACCGCTTTTTTAATTTTCAATTATTTGAGCATTTCCAACGGTAGTAACAAATTAAATTCTTCAAATTGAAGTTTGTTGACCTATGTACAATTTGAAAAGCCTACTTAAATATTTTATGCCCCAACAGACTCTTTCATTAAATTAATGCAGTAAAAATAATAATTAATAACATTCTAGAAAAAAAAATATAAAAACTAAAATAATTAAAAACAATATTAAGCCAAGATGACACAAGAAGCATATCCTCCTTTATTGTAAAACTCTTACCACATTTTTTTTTTTTTTGTATTTGAATCAAATTGAGCAACTAAAGTAGATGGTTGGGTAGCAAAACGTTGAGAATTTGAAAATTATTGAGTTGAAAAATATGGATATTCCATTTGGAAGATATATAATTAAGAAGTACTGCAATCCAATGCTTCTAAAGCAAAATAAATGTTTTGAATAGTCAATGTCAACTTACCTATCCTAAAGAGAGAGGAAGATGTTGAACCTTTGATGACTGAGTTTGATAAGACTGTTGGAGAGTTTTGATGATGTGGCTAATCTATTTGAGCATTCTAAAGTTGTTGAAGAGGCAGTTGGAGATGCTCTTACTATTACTTTTTTTTTTCAATGTTTCATTTCTCAGCAACCCCTTGTTTGATTGAGTTTAACTCTTCAATTGTTGGACTTCAATTCTAAAACCTACGCCTCCAATTATATTTGTCACGCCCCAACATTGAGACACATGACAACGGTACGTACCTTAAGGATCTTGAAAATATAACACCTAGATACAAGGGTTATACTCCCAAGATTGCCGAAATACGCTAAGCCTTTGAATTAAGTAAAACGAGTTGGATAATAGTTGTAAATAACATCGGAGAAATGAATAAAACATTGTACAAACTTTATTGATAAGAAACCAACCCAAAGGTCAAGGAATTGTATGAGTAACCTCCGAAAGTTATTTTACAAACCATAATGTTTAAATACACGCCAACCATCCAGAATTTATATAAAGGGAGGAAATAAACAAGAAGCATCCTCGGCTCTTATGAAAGGAAATCACTACCTGCCAGAGATGATGAGGTACATGAATCAAATGTGTTGAGAGGTTCAGGAACTGCACCAAGTGACGCTCAACTCAAGAATTGTAATCTACATGGAAAAGTAGGGGTGAGCATCACATACATTCATTTGCCTAGCAAGGGGGCTCCTGGCCAGGTTTGAAAATAGATAGCAAAATAACATAGTAGTTTTGTAATAACCCGATCTTAATTATATTTTTAATTATTAATTTATTATGGGAAAAGACTATTTTGCCCCTGGAATATTTTATTAGGATAAAAGTTGACTTTTTGACCAGGAAGGAATTTGGAAATTCTAATTGGACCGTAGCGTAGAGCACGTCGAGATGAGTTCGTAGACACGTAGTAGGCTCGAATCGGAGTTGTAGCGAAGAAATGGCGATAAAAAATAGGCTAGTGGCATAATTGTAATTTTTTAGAAAATTAATTTTTAAAAACTGATTTCTCTCTCTCTCTCTCTCTCTCTCTCTCTCTCACGCTCACTACATAACCCCCCCCCCCCCCCTTTCGAATTTTTGATCAACCGCCACCCTTTTTCTTCGCCGTCGCCGCCATGCTCGATCACCAACCACAAGACTGGTCAAAATCGAACCGTCTCTCCACCCCCATAATTTTCTGACTGATCCGAGCCGTTACCGTCCACGGAGCTCGCAGGAAAACACGAAAAACCGGCTGGTTTTCGTTTAAAATTTCGTCGCTCGATCTCCCTCCTCCCTCATCCGGCCACTGATTCCGACGAGTGAGGTATGGATTCTCATCTACTCTTTGAGCTCTAGCTGATGGTTGGGTATTTGTACGATTTCGAGCCTAGGTAGATCAAATCACAATCCAAAGTTTGGCCAGTTTTCAATTTGAAATTCTTGCCACTCCTAGTCATTTTTTCAGGTAGGTCCAAGAACAAAAGTGGCTCAAATCGATGTCCTAAACCTATGGTAGGAAGCTTGGCCCTCGATTTTGAGGTTTTCCGACCGCGGTATCGCTTAGGATACCCACACGCTGCCGACGCTTGTGGTAGCGCGTGGGCACTGAGCAGAGGGGCATTGTGTCCAGATGCGATCCCTTGGTTGTCACGAGTGCGTAGGTGTGCTCGAATTTCAATTCGAATATTGCTTGAACCTCGACCATATTTCGCCTATTGTGCGTTATTTATGAAAGTTTTATGGAGAAGTCATGCAATGGAAGAGACTACTTGGGAACTCGAGGACCAAATGCAGGATCAGGACCCTTAACTCTTCGAGTGACAGGTATGGAAATTTCGTGGACAAAATTTTTATAAGGGCGGTAGATTGTAATAACCCGATCCTAATTAGATTTTTAATTATTAATTTATTATGGAAAAAGACTATTTTTCCCTTGGAAAATTTTATTAGGATAAAAGTTGACTTTTTGACCGGGAAGGAATTTGGAAATTCCAATTGGACCGTAGCGTAGAGCACATTGAGAAGAGTCCATAGACACATAGTGGCCTCTGAATCGAAGTTGTAACGAAGAAATGACGATAAAAAATAGGCCAGTGGCATAACTGTAATTTTTAAAAACTAATTTTTAATTGTAATTTAGCGCAGAACCCCCCATTTGAATTTTTGCTCAGCCTCCACCCTTTTCCTCTGCCGTCGCCTCCACATTTGATCACCGGCCATGAGACTGGTCAGGATCAAACCATCTCTCCGCCTCTGTCATTTTTCGACTAATCCCAACCGTTATAGTCCACAAAGCTTGCCGGAAAACACGAAAAATCGGCCTGTTTTCGTTCAAAAATTTCGTCACTCGATCTCCCTACTCGACCACCGATTCCGATGAGTGAGGTATGGATTCTCATATACTCTTCGAGCTCTAGTTGATGGTTGGGTAGGATTTGAACGATTTCTAGCCTAGGTAGATCAAATCACGATCCAAAGTTTGGCATGTTTTCAATTTGAAATTCCGGCCACTCCCAGTCATTTTTCGAGGTAGGTCCAGGAACAAAAGTGGCTTCAATCGATGTCCTGAACCTGTGGTAGGAAGCTTAGCCCTCGATTTTGAGGTTTTCCGCCGCCGCGGTATCGCTTAGGATACCCACGCGTTGTCGGCACGTGTGGCAGCGAGTGGGCACTGGAGCAGAGAGGCAATGTATCCTGATGCGATCCCCTGGTTGTCACGAGCGCGTAGGTGTTCTCTAATTTCAATTCGGATATCGTTTGAACCTCGAACGGATTTCACCTATTGTGCGTTATCCGGGTTCGATAGGTTTGAACCGTTGGATCATTTCCAATTTAATATATGTTGATCTAGGCACTTCTAGGATCTTGTAGGGTTTCGCGGATCATGAATCGGAGTCCCGTATATTCCAATTCACTAATTCGAAGTTTAATTAAATCATAACCGTCCGATCGTGCAATCGTGAGCAATTCAACCGTTCGATTTGGACCGAACTTGCAGGACATGATTATTAAAATGCGTGGAACCTATAGGAACTCTCAAATTGACAATTAGAGGTCGTGGACCCCACGGGGTCCTGGGTTGACTTTTTCGAGAAATTATCGTTTTTTGAGTCTCGGGTCTTTTCTTACCGTTTTAATCGTCCGAAATGTTTAAGTGGGCATAGGAATGGTCTTAAACCATGTACACGCACTTCTAGGAGCCGGGGGTCAGGGTTTTGGGATTAAATAATCATGTTGAGCGTTTTTATTAATTAAATATATTTAATGGCTTAAATAGGTACTCGGGCACCATCAGGACCCGCATGAGGGACCCTCAAAGGGTCAAGCTAGCTCGGACGCCAAGTGAGTGGACTTTTGTTTTATAAACGATTTTATGCAATTAAAATTACATTATTTGATCTTGAATAAGTATTAATGCCTACTGCTTTCCAAGCATAAGTATTTAAATTCAAATATTTTTGGTTATATTATGTTATATTTAAAATGAGAGTGGCTTGGAAAGTAGGAAGGATAATGGCAACAGGATTTCAGAATGGATAAGAAATAGTTTATAATTTACCATTAAATATTTTTCTTAAAACCACCATGGGTACCCAAGTTGCCTTCAGAATATAAAATGTTGCCTTGATTATAATGTTACCTTCGGAATATAACTTTATTTTTGTCCACTCACACTTTTAAATGTTTTGCACCCCCAGGCAGTAGTTGTGTACCAGAGCGCCACCATCGGGCAGATACCACATTCCACTCCCTCCTTTCTTTATGTAGGATTTCTTTTGTAATCGAATTGTTCCATTGTAAATTTATGAAGTAGTGGCTCTGATATTGCCCTAGAATTGCTGTAAGGCTTGAGGCCATAAAGTTTTAGTATTTGATTGCATGAATCCTTTTATTGTCCATGCTGGACGACTTGGGTTATAAGATTGTTTTTCTGCAAGTGTAAATTTTTGGGTAACGTGCTTTTATAAGGGAGACTTTGCCGAAATTTCAGCAGAAGTCAAACCCTAAAGTAACTTAGGTTTTCTTAGAATGGAAATTTGGTCATTTGTGCTCGGCACGTGCCAGGTGTTCGAACACGCACAGGGTTCGGCTCATATTCCAAAGTGGAATTTGGGTCGAGTCTTGTATATTTCAAGAAAAATAGTGGAAAGAATATGCACAACACAAACCATTTTCCATATAAATATTGGATCCAAAAATAGTTGGTATGCTTACACAACTTTCGCAAACGTTTTCGGGAGCCCAAATATGCTTGTATGATGACCGATCACTTAAAGGCCAACTACCCCTACCAGTCATAAAATTATAACCAACTTACCTGGTACGGTAGTGAGAGTGTCCAATTACCAGCTAGACCTCATCAACTAAACCTCATACAAGGGTATTGGTAAAGTCTTCTGCGTAACCCCTCCAGAAGGTTTAGGGGATCAAAACCCAGGGAAGATGCTTTGCCCCCTCCACCCTCAGGTCGTCGAGGATAATGCTTGTATGCATATACCCTCCAAAACTTTGGAAATCCAAAGCCAAGCATCCATAAAACCAAACAATGTGGCATCCAAAAATAGTGCATCTTTTGCACACAACAATATTTACTATGTCATACATACACACAAAATACAAGTCTCTGAGTAAGTCCCCCTCTACACCTTCGAATTCAAACTGGCCACTCTTGAGCAACTGAATCACAATCCAACATTCATAAATAATACGAAAAATCTTTAATTGCACTTTAGTCCTTTTTCTTGTCTTAAATTGCACTATGGTCCTTAAACTTAATTTAAATTACAACTTAGTCCTTATAAGTCCTTAAAGTTCCAACTAATTGCAAAATAGTCCTTGTACTTTTTGAAAAATCCAAAAATATCCTAATAGTCCCTGAAGTTCCATCTCTGTTTGAAAACGGTAAAAATCGCGGTACGGTAAAGTTAAAGTCTAAATAGTAATTTGTTGTTCATACACATGGATCAGAGGAATAGGTATAACTTGTTTAAGGAATTTAGTGGAAGGATATGAAAAAGTTGTTGGCGAGTCCTTACTTAGGATTTTGGTTCCTTATTTAGTTAGAATTTTGGTTACTTACCAATTATTATTTAGTCCTATTGTAATAGAGATGTATTTCTTATTGTAATTTAGATATATATCCTATTTTATTTAGGGTTAACACATCTTTGTACTTGTATACCTCCATATTGGAGAAGAATAATAATATGACCATAATTGAATATTTACCCGACTTTATTTGACTTGGTATCAGAGCCTAGTTCTCTTGTGATCTGTGCTTGTGTTTTCCTTGTAATTTAAGTGCTCTCCTCCCCCCCTCAAGGGGGGGAGGGGTAAGGGGAGTGAAAAAGATATGTTTATTGACATATTCCTATTACCTTGACGTATTCCCATGAAGATGTTGCTTATATCTTGACTTCGATGACCTCTTCTCTTCAGGGGGAGAGGGAGAGTGAAGAGAAGTTGTGTCTGCATGAATTAGCTAAAGCTAATATGGAAGAATTTGTCATCAATTTCTGGTACCGTTTCTGTGGTCATTGCCATTGCCGTGGTCGGTGTTGCGGCCTTTGATGTTTCCTTTGTTTACTTCGCTTTTTGTTGCTATGGTCATTGCCGATGCCATTATACTGTGTTTTGCTCCGTCTCTACAACATAAAAAACCCTAACCCTAAACACTACCTATTTCCGCTGCACTATACACCTAGTCTATAATCCTAGGCCGCCGCTATTTATCTTGCTCCTGTCGTTGCCGTCTACCTTGCTACCGTCCTTGCTGTGTTCTGCCTTATCTATTGCCGTGCTCACAGGGTTCCTATGTTCTGCCTTACCTATTGCCGTGCTCGCAGGGTTTATGTGTTATGCCTTATCCACTGCTATGCTTCCAGGGTTTCTGTGTTATGCTTTTATGTGTCTTCTATGTGCCCTATTTGTTAGGGTTTGTCAGTTGTTTCACTCGTGGTTTATGACAGAGCCTTCTCTACTGTTGTTCGATTGGTTAATGTCGAATATGGTGTTCTATCACTACTACAAAAAGGGCAAAAGACGACCAGGAAACAACGACGGTAGATCAAAAAACCGTCGTTGTTTTTTACAAGGCGACGGTAATAGAAACCCGTCATAGAAACATAACTTAAACACCTAAAAAACCGGTATACGCATAGATATTTTTAAACCACGACGCACCAAATTAAAAAACGTCGTCTTATTACAAAGGTTTTGTTCCGAGTTAAAATCTAAACCTAAAAACAACGACTGCAGCTATGAAATCACCGCCGTAGAAAGTAAAGACGACGATTTAAAAATAAGACACCGTGTTAACTCATTAAAAAAATGACCCAATTTTCTTAGTCAGCGACGCATAAATTCAAAGAAATCTAGGACGGTTAATTACAAAAAAATTCACCGATTTAAATTAAGTTACCACGACTGTAAATATAAATTTATCGACTTTTTAATTACAGTATACTACGACGGTATCCATAACTCTATTGTCCGCATAATTGTACTAACCACGACGGTTTGTTAAATTAACGACGTACAAATTTTTTACCATTATATGTCTATCATTATCTATAAACCGTTGTCTTAATTTTAATTGATTTTTAAGATTTATTTATTGGAATTTTTTTCCTACGGAGGTAGATAAACAGTATGACAAGATTTGTGATAACCCACGACAGTTTATATAGGAAACCGTCGTCACTATCAAATTAAAGTGAAGTCTTACTAGAATGAACTCTGTTCCTCGTCATAATCGAACCAACACACAAAGGCAATATTTTAGAAATGGATGATGTGTGTGTCTTTGTGTCTTTGAGATACACAAAGGCAGACACACATCCACATCCAAAACATTTGCTTTCAGAAAAATGATGGCCGCAGGAGAAAGACAATTTTTTAGATGATGTGTACGTGTTTGTGTCTTTCAGATACACAAACGCGCACACACATCAACATCCAAATTGAAAAATGAAAGCGAGGTGAGACAGAGCCAAGGGCAAGAAGAAGTTGAAACCCTAATTGAAAAATGAAGACAAAAGAAAGACAGAAAAACCCTTATTTATAAACTAATCTTATATACCACGCGGTTATATTAAATTATCGACGTTTATATGAAAACATAAACGTCGTTTAAACCTAAAATAAAGGTCGTATAAACTAATTAAAAACGACACTATATAAAAAACCGACGTTGTCATTTTTTGGAAAACTAATTTATTGTGTATTTTAAAAAGGTACACGTCGGTATGCATAATTAAAACGACGTTCTATTCATTTTTCTCGTCGTTATTATTGAGTATAAGGTCGTTGGGTAAATTTGAAAATGACGGGATACATCTTTTTGAAGAAAAATGCATCGTGTAATTGGATATAAAAACGGCGTTTCCTTAAAACTCGGCGTCGTGGAAACTAATGTAATAGGGCGGTGTAAACCTAGCGCCGTATAATGTTTCATACTAGGGCGCATTCTATTAATAGCGTCGTTTTATGAAACGGTCTGTTAATATTTTAAACTTTTCGCCTACCTGACCTATACTTGCACTGTTTCCAAACCCGAGAAAAACTTTCAAGCTTCTCTCATTTTTCATTCTCAAAGCGCTGTTTCAAACTTTCAAGCTTATCTCCGAGAGAAAACTTTTCATCTTCCTCTCCTCTTCGTCTTCGTCTATGAACTGAAACACCAAACTCCAGGAGAAAACTTTCATTGCACGCAATGGGTAAGCATTTCTCACTATTTTTTGTTCCTGTTTTGCATGCGCATATCATTTTTGTTTTTTTTAAATCTCTTTACATTTTTTCTTTCCAAGTTTGATAAAGTTTGCAGACAAAGAAGGAAAGTTTCCAAGTTTGAACACTACTTTGTTTCTTTTACTTCAACTAAATAAGACGACGGTAGCTTGTTATTTACGTGGTTTGATTTATAGACCACGACGGTTCGCCAGTCATTCCGAGCGTCGTGTGAAAGTGGTCTTCGTTGTTTTTTAAAATGATCGTCTTTTTTTGTATTTGATTTTTTAGGATATATTCATCGCATGTTTGATTTCTCTGAACAATGGTTTTTGTTTTGAAAATCATTTTAATTATTTTTATGTTGAAAATATTTTACGTTTTTCCAAATTTGTTTTTTCTGTTGTAGAGACGACAGTATATTATTATTTACATCATTTTAATTTCAATACCATGTCGAATGTTTATTATTAACGTCGTTGTAATATTTAATCCTCTATTTTTTGTAATTATATCATAAGACATCGGTTTTTTATTATTAACGTCGTTGTAATATCTTGGGAAGAATAAGACAAGACGCCACCCGACAAAACTAGCTAGTAACTGACCAATTTCCCACGAAGTCTAGTTTGTGGTAGGCAGACGTGGGCTAACGGAAGAACTGGCGCGCACAAATTAAATGGCCAAAATCATTAAGTCTGGAACCGTTCAAAAAACGATTCAGACTTAGGGGGCATTGTTTGGGCCTAAATTTGACACACTTAGCCCACCAACAAATAAATCAGGCCAAGGCTATACACTCGACCCAAACATCAGAGGCCCAGAACTGTCAAACCGCGAATGACTTGGGCCTCGAAGGAACCCAAATTGGGCTTGAACCAAAATTGGGCTTGGAAGGTTTTTTTTTAATTAAAGGAAAAGAAGCCCAAAGGAGAAACAGACCCACGTGACCCTCTAATTTGGAAAAGTCAACAATTTAAACTGAAATTAATAAGGGATGAACAGGGGCAGGTATAAAGAAGAACATCTCTGAAAAACTCTCCTGCCAGGAGATCAAATTCAGTTTTGTTTATTCAAACATATTCTTCTGCTCCAAAGAATGCATCATTTTCAAGGGATACGCAGACTTCGCTTTATAAAAAGGAGATTAGCGGGAAACGGGGAGTTGTTCAAAACTAAGAACTTACCATCACAGTTTTAGACTCTTACAGAAGGTTAAACCTGGAAGAAGGGTATGGTGCCCCATCAAAATACAGGAAAATGATCACTTCAGGACTGACTATTGAGTGCTTATTTACCAGGATTGATAAAACCCCCTTTTTCTTTGCATTTAAAAATGAGAGATCGTTTGAGGATTTTTGCCGCCCATTATTAAAAGAATTAGAATCCTCATTCCAAAAGCATCTCTTATAAATATAGAAGAGGGTGAACAGAGCAAAGGACAATCAATCAAACAACCCAAAAAAATCAAACAAAGACAAAAACCCAAAATGATCACTTGATCTCAAGAAAAGCCTTCAAACACCAATCAATCAATATACCCAACTTCAGTTTAGAACTTACAAAATAAACCATTCAAAACGAGATTTCTCTCGTTATAAATTTGGTTCAGGATAAGCCAAAGCAAGCAGAGTTCAAGCAAAGTTCAGGTTTCCACAAAAATGAAAACCTCAACAAATTTATGAAGAGCGCTGATCAAGAAGAACAGATACCACAACAGCTCCAGCCCAAGGAGCCAGATCCAAGCCATTTCCGACTCTTCCAAGACTAAAGAAGTCCCAATTCTGCCCAGTCAAAAGCCTCCTAGGATTTTGAAATAAATTAAAGCTCTCCAGATTTGGAACATTGGTATTGATTTGCAACTGAAACAGACCAGTTGAAGTTGTTGATAGTCCAGTCCAGGACAGGCATACCCAACCCAGCCCGGATCAGAAGCATTTGCCTAGGCAGAAATGGAAGTCCAGTCTTTTTTTTTCTCTTTTTAGAGTTTGTCTGAAAATAGTTCACTTTCTCATCATCTATTCTGGCCAGAACTATCAGTTTTATACTGTGAAAAATTGTGAAGTCCTCACCAGTCAAAGGCAAGAAAAGAACTTACTTGGGAGATATTCCTCACCCAAATTCACAATCACTTGTTCAGGAAGACAGGTAACTTGGGGCGCAAGTTATCTATTTTTACAAAGTCTGCTAGGATTCTTATTGCTAGCGGTGACACGCTCACACATTAAAGAAAGTTGACTTGTTGACCAATCAATGGTTCTAAAAACAATGGGGAACTTTACCCTACCATCGCAGGAACAAAAGTAAAACGGGTGAACAAGGGGGACCCTGGCACTTGTTTATTTCCTAAGGGAAAACATCCTACGAGATATGCAGAACACGCCCAAAGTCCCACAAAGGGGACCTTGGCACTTGTCAATTTCCTAAGGGAATAGATCCTACGAGATATGCAGAACACGCCCGAAGTCCCTTAAGGGTGATCCCGACTCTCATAAATCTCCAAAAGGAGATGAGCAATCAAAATACAGGCTGGTTACTCAAGCAGTTCACAAGTCAATATGCAAATTGAAGTTGAAAAAATAATTGAAATTTCCATAGCAAGCTGACCAACCGGCCAAGTTCAACAAAAGGAAGATGGTCGAATAAGACCAATTATTCTAAACAAGAAAGCAGAACTACAAAAGCCAAAAAGAAATAAAGAAGTATGCATCTACTCCGAGGTGCCAGCAGGAGACCCATGATCTGGAACCTATTCTGCATCCATCTAATCAGCCATGCCTTTAGGCTTCGCCTGCCGCTCCGTGACGTCTGCCATCATCTCATCTACTGCGTCCTCCTCATTTCCATTTGAGCAGTCTAAGTAGCCCAGCTTGTACGCATTCATGGTAGCTTCAAACTTGAACTTTTCAGCTGACTTGTTATAGGCGCCAAATCTAGCCAGAAGCTTGTCATAACTAAAGGAGACATCAACATTCTTGCGCTCAAGACGAAAGTAGGCATCTTTTTTACTAACCAAGTCACCAGGAGAAAAGGGGGCAAGAGGAGATGAGTTTCGGATAGTTTCAGCAACAAGAACTACTCCTTTTTGTAGTAGATGAAATGTTGCTTCATTTTGTTTTTCCAAGGAAAGGCTCGAGAATGTGCCAAGATCACTGGCCTAACGGATGTGATCGACCAACTTAGCACAGGAGGACGGGTTTGATAGGAAGTTCGTCTTGAAAAGATCGAGACATGCATGCATCCCCTGTAAGGCTAGACTTGTTCTCCTTGGGATCAACCACCGACACTGAAGAAAAACCCTTTGCCCGAGCAGATGACTCTCTCATCTTCTTAGCCTCTGCCAACCTCACCTCCAAAGGAATCAATGATACATTAGGCCAAGCATGCTCCAGCCCAGACCTGCGATGATAGGCAGTGGCTGGTCCACCTGTGCACTTGCTCCACCACGGTTGCTGCCCACTGCCAGCCGTCGCCTGTCACGACGACAACTAATCGAGCTTCCCCTAGCTGATCCTCAAAGCAAAAAAGAAGAAAAAGAAATATACGTGCTTGACTTACCTTGGGATGCACGGCGACTCCTCTCTTCGACAAGCAGTACAAATTCTCCAAGATCTCTCTCAAGCTAGAAAGTAGAGAAGTTAAGTTTGCAATGTGAAGAAGACTGAAGAGAAGCCCTGCATTTATACATGTTGGGCATCCTACATTAAGAAGGAATCGCAAGCCCATTCCTACTAGGAACCCAACTCCAAGAACAGTCAAAAGCTCACTCCAATTGGGAGCCCAAATCCAAGAAGGAAGCCCAGTTACGGCTGGACATCCAAAAGATAATTCCTATCTCCTACATGCCACCACGCGCCATGCAGAAACTGGGGGGCATTTGTGGAAACCGAATTAAATCATAACCCTAGGTCAAATAATTCCTTCCATTTGGGGATTATTTGACCTAATTGGGAATTACTCAACCTAATTGGGGGTTACTTAATTAAATTGAGAGTTACCTAATTAAGTCAGAAATTGATTTGATTCCTACCACAATTCCCAATTAAATGAGGAGTTACATAATTAAATTGGGGATTGATTTGATACCTTCCACAATTAGGGATTTGATTATTTTCATAATAAATCAAATCCGTAATTAATCAAATCAATCCCAAATTGGGGAGGAATAATTCCTTTCCATCTACGAAATTATTCCTCTGAACCCCTAGCTCCTGAGACCTCTATAAAAGGATGGTCACACACAAGGGTTGAGGTACGTCAGAATTACTACTAAAACTCTGCATAAATTTTCCTCTCAAAAACCCTAGCTGCCTCCTCTCTCCCCATCTCTTACAAAAGGCTTTGGCCGTCCGGTTTACACCATAAACACATATATCTCCGTACCCTAGTTAGCTAATGTTTTTCTCATAAACTCTTGAACTAATTTAGGCATCGGAGGGCCTTTGGCCAACACCCCCCGGGTGTGGTCCTCTCATTTGTTCTATTTTGCGGGGAGAAAGAGGCGGCGAAGAAGAAAGAGGAATCTTCCCAATCGAATATTCTTGTGGGGAAATTTGCTCCCACAGGAAGGTGAGAATTTATTTATTTATTTCAATTTTAATTGTGTAAAAGATATAAAAAAAAATTATAATGATTTTTCCTTCTCTTTTTTTTTGGTGAACAAGGGAGGGGTAAGAACCCCCAACAACCAAAGAAACTAAACAACACAAATCATACGAGGTTTTGACAACCCCAGCAAGTCATCCACCAACACAGAGCCAAGCCAATCAGGAGCCTCATCAAGAAGATACAGAACCCAGATCCAGGTTATGACTCCAACTAGCCAATCTGTCTGCAACAGTGTTCTTCTCCCTATAAATATGATAAATCTCAAACTTATTTAGGATCCCCAAGCAACTGGACACCAAAGTAGCAAGAGGATGAAGGAGGAGAAGATTGTGTTGTTGGATTAGTTGAACCGCAATAGCAGAATCCATCTCAATGATGAGTTTAGACATTCTACTATTAGCAGCAAGCTTCAAACCAAAGAGAAAACCCCAAAGTTTAGCCTCCAGCACCTGGCCTATCCCTGAATTAATAGCAAAACCACCATTCCACTCTCCAAGTATGGTGTTAAAGTCAGATGACAAATCATGGATTTTGAAAAATTAAGGTGACATTTCTCTTAAATTTTTCTTTAAGGTGACAAATTAAAACTTAGGTATAAGTTCAGGTGAGATTTCTACAAAAATCCCTTAAAGTTATCACTTCACTGCAGAAAAGAGTTTTTTATTTTATTTTTTTTAACAAACTAAAAGAGTTCAAACTCTACCTATATATGTAAGATGAGAGTTGGTCAATCTAATATCAAGTAACTGGCAGTTCCAACTATGAAGTGTTAAAGAAAAAGTGCACGATGAAGGAAAAAATCAATAGTTGAGATATCATAGGTGCCACTCATTTCCCCAAAATCCTTCCAGATCGAAAAGTGACTAAAGTGACCCTACCCCAAAGGGAAAAATTGTAAATTCACAAATACAAATATATTGAATAAAACGATTAAATTGGGTCGGGGGTGTTACAATGAAGGAAAAAAATAAATGGTTGAGATATCAGAGGTGCATGAAGAAGCAAATGATCAATAGTTGAGAGTTGGAAGGCTCACGCTCCTCTTGTGGTTTTGTTTCTGGTGGTTATGTTTTTGTTATTTTTGTATATGAGTGTGGTTACTTGTAAATTTTGAGTTGTAAGGGACGAAACTACAATTCAAAATTTACAAAATTTGGTCATAATACAAACAGTACACCTTGTTAGAACACAATTAGCATGACATATCAAGAGGCCACCTCAAGTCATTTTCATGATTTTAGAATTCAAAATGTATCTCATTTTTCTAATTTTTGTAATTGTTTGACACTTGTTGTTCAAACCTGTCATTAGTAACTAAATTAATTTTGGAATGAAAATTCTTTTTCAATATCATTTATAAAAATTAGAATTTGATCATCCATTTCAATTCTGAAAACTTGGAATTTTTTGAATTTTTTGAATTTTTTTGAAATTTATTTTCGAAAATAGTCGAAAATTTTAAACATGTCCAACTATTTGAAAGGTTGAAATGGCTCAATTAAACAATCCTACGACAAAACTGAAAAAGTATTATATGCTATTACATAGAGGTTGTTTTCCGTTATGAAATAACTCTTTTATGTTTATTTGCTCATTAAGTTATATTCAATTCAACATGAAATTAGTCACTATGTGTAGACTAAGATTGAAACCCAATATATTTCAAAAACTAAATTTTTTTCTGAATCTTGAGATACATTGCATTAAAATTCCTTGAAAAGGAAAAGCAAACTTTGCTGAAAAAAAGATGGCCAACAAACACCATTTGTAGCCCAAACTTTTGGTTTTATTGGATGGATAGTTTCAAAATATTATATGAAAAGATTGTCTTTTTTGGGCAAAGGTTGCCACCAAAAAGTTCTATTTAATTCGTTATTTAGTCAATAATTTTTCAGACTATGATTCTTTTTTGTTTCTTTGCCACATAAATTGATAGAGTATGGAACACGTTGGCCCTACGTTTATGTACCATTTGGGTTTCTCCTTCTCTTTTCACACTCCACATTGTCATCCAAATTCCAAAAGGGTGGCCTTTCAGCCAATTGGTATGACCATTATACCTAATTACATTATTTAATCAACTTTCTTGTTGCCTGCAAAATTGAGTTCATTAATTCAACTTCTGTTCGAAATGAAAGCAATATGAAATCAAAAAGAGAACTACCCGATCCTTTTGTTTCGTTTATAAAAAAAAAACTACTGTATGATTGGGTAATTGTAATAATTCTACATTGATTCTTTTTCAAGATATAAAAAATATAGCCACTCGAGAACCGCTCTAGCCAAGTCCTCCCCTCGAACAAGGCTCAAATACCCTTCGAGACATCTCAAACAGTGCTCTAATCCCACTCAAGTGATTAAAGTTGTTAATGTAGAAAAAATTGGACTAAAAGTTTGTAACATATCCAAAACATGTTTAGTTTTCATAAGTTTTCCATATCATTACTATTGAATGGTTTAATATGTAGCCTATACTATAGTTTGAGGCTGAGGGAAGGTCCCATTAAGACCCACACCATCTCTTTGAATTTGAGACTATTTGATGTGAAGAGAGAATGTGGTCCTCCAATATTGTTCCTACTACTTGGACTCTACGCAATCAAATTTAATAACGAGTTGAATGGACAGCAGGTCCAGCTAGATATAGCAACAAACAAGTCTTCTTCCTCCTCCTCCTCCTCCTCAAAAATGATGTACTTGAGACTTGACTTGATCCGTCTTTTTACCTTCTTAACAATGGGTTTTTGCCACGTGTTGGGCTACAGTGAAAGCCTATAGCTATAGGTGTATAGGATCGATTTTTCTAGATGCAGATGCATCTTCTCCTTGGCCTAAGAAAATTAAGTTCCTTACCCACTTCAAACAAATTTAGATATTTAATTTTTCAATTGTTAATTAATTTAGAAATAAATATTTTTTTTTGTCCATGTTGACATCCATTACATCAAAAAATGCCACATCAAACAAGACACATCAGCACTTAACGTCTCTTCTAACGGTCTGACTAACAAAAGATTTGATTTGTATGTTTTCCGTGAGTTTAGGTATCTAATGTAAAATTTAAAAGATTGGGTACTAATTTGAAACGACCCCCCAAATTCAATTACTTTTATGTAGGCAACCCTAAATTTTAAGTAATTAAAACTAATTTTTAAAACCCAAAATTTGAAACGACCCCTAAAGTTCAGGTCCTTGACACCGCAAGTCGCAACGAGGACAACACGAGATTGACTGGGGGAGAATGTTTGACTTTTCTCTATTGATTCTAAAGGCTTGCAGTTTCTTACAAACAAAATTTATTTTTCACTCACAAATTAAAATCTAACCCAAAAAAACAAAGGAAAAAAGGGTCGAGACTTCTATCGAAATTTTGGTAGTCTCATTTGAAAAATGGAATATTCCCAAATTTTCAACATGTCAAAACACAATAACAACACAATTCACAATCGGCAACACGCACAATACAAAGACACACAATTTACAGGATAGACCTTCAACCTTACATCCAACCCTACATGGGCTATAACAGAGCAATTTTAAGGAATTTCAGTTTATAACCGGAAACAAACGTTCAACGGAAATAAAAATAAATAGAAATTGCCCTACAAAAGTTCAGGGCGAAGAAATACGAATTCTGGCTTAGTTTCTCGGCTAAGATCAAGCTACCGCTTAGGAGGTGCAAAACAGAAAATTGTGTGTGAACAAAAACAAAGTTTTAACACAATTGAAAAGAACATACTAACCCTAACCCCACCGTTTGGAAAATGATGTTAAAAACATGTAATTGAAACCATTCATACGTGATCAATTTAAAACTGAGGTACTCTCATAATCCTAATATAGTAATATACTACCCAAGTTCAATTCTCTCGATTCTAACCAAACCTCTTCCCGAGATATAGGCTTACAAGATGTAATATGTAAGGAAAGCTTTTAAAATAATTAAGCGTGTATATATATACACCCCAAGGTTCATAAGTATTAATATAATATCTATATATGACAATCTCACACCATCACAAGTACCAGGGAAAAACAATCCAATATAGGGATCGTTTGACTAGCCCGCAGAGTTTCAACTTTCTACCCTGCGTCTAGGGATGAACTGTCAAACCGGGGGACTCACTTTATAGCACACACGCCGGAAAATCCAATGCCAAGTGTGGCCAAACCAAACCATGTCCTAGTTGCGTAGACGCCTGCGAGGGCTTACAGCACACCCAACTAAACATGTTCGGATCTTTACCACACGCCGGAAAATTCAATGCCACGTGTGATATAGAAGTACTAACAACCAAGTGAGCCCACACACTAGAAAATCTAATGCCACGTGTAGGTAAAGTAATCAAGGAAGGGTACATATCACGGTGCAAATACGAAATTCACATAACAAACAACACGGTACCCAACTCTCATAAACCACTTGTCCAATTATTTATTCATAATGTAAATAACTTCTCAAAAGCATATAAACCATACCCAAAATAGTCATAAACTTCAATATAAAAAATAACCACTAATTCCATAATTAAAACAATATATAAGCTCCAATGTCAAAATAACCCAATTTATATGCATGGTAGTCTAAACTTTGAAAATAATGCTCATTCGAAAAAGAGTCCACTCACAGATAATCCCAAACTGCTTGACCCTGAGAAGGTCCCGCCTGTTGAGCTCGTGGGGCTTGAGTACCTATTTCGAAGAACACGAGAACCAAGTTAATAAAACACCTTGAATGAGCACTTTAAAACAAACTCCTAACTTTCCTG
Source organism: Prunus fruticosa (assembly GCA_018703695.1). Lineage (NCBI taxonomy): Eukaryota > Viridiplantae > Streptophyta > Magnoliopsida > Rosales > Rosaceae > Prunus > Prunus fruticosa. The sequence goes on from CM031923.1 coordinate 23,720,711, forward strand.
GGACTCAAAATGTGTGTACGACTGACAGGGAGTTGCTAAGGTCCAACTACATTTTTCGAAAGGTGGAATAACCTCGAAAGCCTCTTGGTCAACCGAGTGGTCAAACTTCCCAAATTTGGGCCCGTAGGGCCCACGACCTTTAATTTTCGATCAGAAAGTTCTTACATGTTCAACAAAGTCTGCTAAACACGTTCTGCAATTTGGTCTCGAATCGAGTGGTCGGATCGCTCTCAATCGCATGATCGGATAGTCACTAGTTTAACTAACCCTAGAATCGTTGATTCAGAATATTCGGACTCCAATTCTCGAATCCTGCAAGTTCCTACACAATCCTAGAGGTACAAAGAACAACATACTTGGAATTGGAGCTAATCCAACAGTCCAAACATATTGAACCCGGATATCACCTAATATGCGTAAATCCGTTCGACTTTCAAACGAAAACCAAATTAAATCCGACCATACCGTCGTGCTCGGGATAACATGGGGAACAAAACAAATCACAATGGGCCACCACCCCATGGCCAACGCACCACCACAGACGTCGGCAGTGCATGGGTGGCTTCAGAAATTTTCAACAACAGAAATTTCTCAAATCACACAACAATACCTATACCAAACGATTTCAGACTAACAAAGGGAGCATTTTTGGTTCTTGTACACCAACAAAAAGTGACTGGAGCTAGCCTGATGGAAGCTGAAACTGAACGATTTTGACCAAAACTTCCTGGCCTCGAAACGGCGACGGCAGCCACCAACGGTGTCACGCAACCTAGGGGAAAGCAAGAGGGAGGAGAGAGCTACCTGATCCAAGTGGTGGCGTGACCTGAGGTGGCCGAAAAATTTGCCAGCGTCGACGACATTTTGGCCAGACTTTTTCCTCGAAATCGGCGGCACTCGGCTGGTTTTTTATCAGAGAAATTGAGTGGGTCGGGTAGATGAGGAGGAGAGGAGAATTTTGGAAGTTCTTTCGTTGGAAACGGTGGTGGTCAGACCGCTGGAAAAGCCGCCTGAAATTCCAACTGGTGCGATGGAGAGAGAAAGGGTCGGGGAAGGAGAGAGAAATGCGTAGGGGAGAGAGAGAACAGATCGGTTTTTAAAAATCCAACTTCAAAAAAATAACAATTGTGCCATTGCACTTCCGTTGACCACAACTTCTTTGTTGAAACTCTGATTTGGGCCCACTACGTGTCTATGAACACGTATCGACGAGCTCTACGCAATGGTGCCACTGAAGTTCCAAAAATCCTTACAGATCAAAAATTGACTAACGTAACCCTACCCTAGGGGCAAAATTGTGATTTCACCAATAAATAAATTGAATAAGCAATTAATTTGGGTCGGGGCGTTACAAACAGGGAGCGAAAATTACGATGTGGCCCCGCAAATAGATGTCATAATGGACGTCTATAAAAGGAAATGTTAAGGCCCAAAAAATCCTAAGAAAGGCCCATGCATATTTTAAAGAACAATGCATTATCATGCTATAAAAGCAGCCTAGCCGATACATACATGCCATGCCAAGCAAGGATATAATTTGGCATGTGGGGAGGTGGTGGTACGAGTTTACCACTTTCACATGAAAACTTGTTAGAATTACAAAGTTTCACAAGCCCAAGCCCACCTAGCCCACTGCACATATCTAGGGCTTGTTGATCGGTTTGTGGTGTGGATGGATACAAGGTCCACAAGGCTCATTTGAGGTTCAAAAGATGGAGGTTTTGGGCTGGGCACCAAAACCAAGCCCATTTTCTTGAGTCATTAAATGGGTAAGTAGAGAGAAGAGTTGTGGCATCTATGGGACACCCAACACCTACCCATATCCCGCAAGTACCCATATGATACCAAAACAAACTACCGGCAGCAAAACAAGCTATACGGCATCAAAACAAACTATAAGACACCAAAACAAACCATACAGCAAGCAAAACATACTATACAGAAACAAAACAAACTACCATATTTTCTTGTAGAAACCAACTACCTGGCACCTACATAGAATGAAGAAGTCATGTCATCTAAGCTGGGAGGCAAACAACCAAAAGGAAATGACCACCTTGAACCGAAGGAGTAGGCCAAACCACCTTGATACCAGAGTGCACGTGTGTGGGGAAGTGAGCTCGCAAAGCCTATAAAAGGGAGACGGGGGTAGGTGACAGGGGAGGCAAGAGAATCTACTGCCGTAAACACCCAGGAAACCAGACTTAACGTCTACACCCTACCTTTTTCCTTGTGATAATATCCTCCCAAACCTCAAACATCACTGATCACCCATATTTTCCTACAATGTCTTTTGTTCCAACCCAAGTAGCAAACCCTTTTCTCTCTCTCTCTCTCTCTTGCTAAACTCGTGGAAACTTAGCTCCTACATCACAAGCCTTTCAAGCCAAGCATAACTCTCTGATTCTTTTACCACAGTCATCACCTTCTCTGAAAATCTACATTTTCTTGGAGTATTTTGGGGTCTAGTTTCGAACTCAGGCAAATGGGCATCACAATTATCTCCTTAGGGTGGCCCAAGTACACATTGAGCTGTTGTAACCAAACAAACCTCTCATACCAAGCTCAATATCTTGATACATCAAAGCAAACTCTCATGCCAAGCCTATCTTTGTATAATGCCAACGTATCATCCTCAACTCTTTCTTGAGATATCGTACACCATCCAGCAATGCCATACACCATCCAACAGTATCGTGCACCATCCAGCAATGTCGTACACCATTTCCAGCGGTCGTGCATCTATTCTATGTATTAGCATTTGAAGCCAATCAAATAAAGTAGCCATTATAAGTATAACAGAGTACTCTCCTAGGGCTTGCTTCCCCCTTGGGGATGCTTTGGGCCTAGTTCTTGCTAACTCAGAAAGGGGGACTTGAAGGCTTTATTCAAGACTAGCAATCATCCGAACCCAGCTAAGCCTTCCACCAGAAAAAGACCTCCAACATGAAACAAAGGGAGAAAAAAAAATCACAACTCCTCAACTCAGGAAAATCTAAACCTATCTCCTCAAACTCATAAATAAAATGGCTTCTTCATTCCCCTTTTCTCTTGATCTAAACGTAGCTCCTCTAACACAGACAAGGGGGAAAGGGGCTGCACTAGTTTGGATGCCCTACTTTGTTTCCTCACGAGGACCAAGTGACAGTAAATGACTCATTATTGCTTGACAACGATGTTGCCCTATTTTCAAAATTAAAGAAAACAATATAATAAAAAACTAGTGTAGAAGGTAACTAGTTTCCTTTTTTTTTTTCTTCTTGTCTTTTCAATTTTGAATTAAGTTGACCCCACATCTGATCTCCCTCATTAGCCTAAGCACCCCCTTCGTCACCACCAAAACTATTCTAGCCATTGGATTCAACTTAACCCAATTATTATCGTATGGGTATGGAATCTAGTGTTGTGTGTGAGAGAGAGAGAGTGGGTCATGGCTAGGGGGTGGATGGGAGGGGATCTGTGGTCAGGAGTACTGCAGGAGAGTTGGGTCAATATTGGATGGGGAGAAAGGAAGAGAGAAAGGGATAAAGATGGCATGAGAGAGAGAGAGAGAGTGGGATGCGGAAGGAAGGGGAAGGAAATGAGGGAGAGGTGAAGGGAGAGGGGGAGGGATGAGGGATGAGGGAGAGTTGTATGCTTTTTTATTTTATTTATTTATAACTTTAAAATTTTAATTTTTTTTATATTTTAAAAGTTTTAAATCTACGTTGTCAACCTTTTTTTTTAAACCAAAGTTTGGGCTTAATGATTTTTTAAATATTTTTTTATCTTGTTTTTTTAAGTTTCACTTTTCTGGTCCAACAAAAAAAAAAGAAAAAAAAACCCAAGGGGTTTGGTCTAGCGGGATTGTCCGGGCTCGGAGTAGTAGCACACTTTGGTTCACCCAAAAAAATATATACATATATATATATATATATATATTTCACTTTATGGTTTTAAAAAAAGTCTTTCATCTTAGTTATTTTCAAAAAGAAAAAATGAAAAAATGATTATTTTATGAAATTTTTATTACGATAAATATAGTAATGATGATGAAGCAAATCACAAAAGAAATAATAGAACAAATCAAAGTTAATTCACCTTATTTTGCATATTAAAAAAGTCTTTTTTTTTTAATACTAATCTAGTAAATTTGATTTCAAGGTTAGCCCTAAGATTTTAAGGGTCATGTGTGAAACTTCCTGTGACCGTCCATTACTTAATGCCATACAACGATTTTTAAAACTAAAATAATCATCGATCATCATGCAAATTACAAATCAAATTTATAAGTTCTAACTTTTCAATTTGAGAAAGTTAAATACCAATATGTTCCTAGTGTTAACTATATGAAGACTTGTACATAGTATAGTATAATTATCATATATATATTTGATAATGGTAGTGGATATCAATGGGAAACCAAACACCATCTTCGATTTCCACCCATGAGAGGGGAGGTACCTGCAAGAAAACACTTAGACACTCAAGTCAGTGTTCGTTTAGGAATATTGCATTAGAATCATAATATTGTCATACCTCTCTCCCCTTATGTTGGGGGACTAGTTAGCCTTTTATAGGCATTGAACCCTTGGACTCAAGTCCCATATCCCTTATTTATCTCCACGTTCAATGGTAGTGGACATCAATGTTTTGAAAGGCATGCCTAAGCGTGCCTGAGAGCGTGAGGTGAGGCGAGGCGATGGTAAAGTGCCTAAGGAGTACCTCAGTTTAGCGATTGTTGTCAAAGGCATACATCAAGTTACGGAGGCGTATGCCAAATTCCAAAAGCGTACGCGTAAAATTGTAGAGGCGTTGCGGAGTGGAGAAGAAGATGATGAAACCTAACTTTATTTCCCTCAAAATGATCTCGTATGGTACAATTTTTGTGTTTAAAGAGTCAAGCAAAACGGCAATGTTTCATCATCTATGGTTTTTAAGTTTAAGAACATAACATGAGCCTTAGGTCCCACTTCCTCCATTATTTCACAATAAAAAATTATTATATTAATTAGTCCCGTGCCTTTTATCTTTTGCTCTCACCCAAGAGAAGGTTCACAACAATCAGATTTCTCTTCGTTTCAATTTTGACTAGCTCTCAGCCATATCTATTTGCGCAAAATTTATAACAGGAGAATATTCGCTTGTGGATTCTTCAACCTTTGATCTTCCTTCTCCCTCTCCCCCGGTTCTTGTAAAAAAGACCAGAGTAAATAGACTACACCAAGGGGTGTTGGCCAAAGGCCCTTTGATGCCTATGTTAGGTCGATTGTATTTAGGAGAGACAACATATAAAAAAGAGTGCGAGGATTTCTCTACGGAGAGAACCAGGTGGCCGGAGTCGTGTGTGGTGGCCAAAGTCGTGTATGAAAAATATGGAGAGTGGAGAGAGGTGTAGCCAGCCCCGGAGGTAGGGCCGTCGACTAGGGAGAGAGAATGGAGAATTTTTGTAGGGTTTTGGGACTAGGGTTAGAATTAGAATTCCCTCGAGTGCTGAATGAAGCCATGTATTTATAGGGCTCTAGGCATCTAGGGTTTTCAAAGAATAAACTATTATTTGGAAGGAGTTTATTCTTTCCACAAATTGTAGAGATTGAGTCCATTAGAGATTTGATTGATATCTATAAATAAGGATAATATCTTAATTGATGATATTATCTTTTTAAATAAAGCTAATATCCATTTTAGAGATAATATCTCTATATAATATCTCTATATCTCTATATTTAAATAAAGCTAATATCCATTTTTTTTTTGTCTTTTCTTTTTCGTAGCGAGGACCAGAGCACGATTGGAGCAGCGGTGGTGCCGTGATGGTTGTTGCTGCTGCCGAGGTTTTTTTTTTTTTCCTTTCTTTCTTTCTCCTTTGCTTGCGATGAGGACCAACGGTGGTGCCGCGATGGTTGTCATCGTGATGTCACAAGGAGGTTGCGGGTGCAACAGTGGCAGCATCACAACGGTTGTCACAGCGATGACTGTTATGACCTTCCTCTCTTTCTTTTTTGCTTGCTGCGAGGGCCAGCCAATGCGGGCGTGGCTAGTTATTGTTGCGAGGCATCGCGATGGCGTGGTGGGCTGTTGGTGCAACACCATCAGTGACGGTGTTACTCGTGGATGGCGTCGGTGGTTCCTGAAGGCGGTTTCCGCTGCCGCTTCTTCTTTCTTGTCGCGAAATGGGCCTGGTTGTGATGCAACTCAAGCTGTGGACTTGCGGCTTGGGCTTCCATTTGGTTTTTTTTTATGCCGCCAACTTTTTTTTTTTTTTTTTTGTATTCTAAGTTGTAGAATTTTCTTTTTGTCTTGCAATTGTCCAGTCATCATGTCTTCTGAGGAGGGTAGCCGATCACGGAGCTCACAAGTGCCTTTGTATCTGTGGGGAGGCTCCAAAGTGCACAAGAAGAGGTTTGTAGCTAATCTACACCATGTTACGTCTGAAGCTCATTCAAAAAGTGGCGGGCCACTTATGCTTCTACCATTCCTGATGCGCCTTGTGTGAATGTGAATGATCCAGATGCCAGAATCATCACATTTCGTCCATTTTATTTCTTCTTAGGCTTCACGTTCCCATTGTTGAAGTTCTTTAGGGAGGTGTTCTGCACTATGGAGTGTGCTCTAAGTTAGTGTACTCCAAACGTCTATTGAGATATCATGTGCTTTGAGAACCTGAGTCGTTTCTTCAAGCTGGAGTTGACAGTGTGAGAATTCTTATTCCTTTTCAAAGTGAGGCGCTACAAGAAGTATGCTCAAGTCCTTGTGTGCAAGGCTAAGCTCTTTGACTGTCTCAGTCAAGGAGATCTGTTCACCCGTTCTATTTTTGTTCCTGTGATGGTAGGGTAAAGCTCCCTATTGGCTTGAGAACCATTAACTAGTCAACAAGTCAACTTTCTTTGATGTGCGAGCGTGCCACTACTAGCAATAAAAATCCTAGCAGATTTTCTAAAAATAGGTAACTTGCGCCCTAAGTTACTGACTTCTAAACAAGTGATTGTGAATTTGGGTGAGGAATGTTTCCCAAGTAAGTTCTTTTCTTGCCTAAGTCTAATGAGGACTTCACAATTTTTCACAGGTATAAAACCGATAGTTCTGGCCAGAATAGATAATGAGAAAATGGACTATTTTTAGACAGAATTCTCTTTTACAAGACTTAAAAGGGAAAAACTGACTCCAAGAAAGAGAAAAAGAAGATTGGACTTCCATTTCTGCCTGGGCAGATACTTCTAATTGGGGGCTGGATTGGGTATGCCTGTCCTGGACTGGACTATCAACAACTTCAACTGGTCTGTTTCAGCTGCAAATTGATACCAACATTCGAGTTGGCAGAGCTTTAATTTATTTCAAAACCCTAGGAGGCTTTTGACTGGGCAGAATTGGGAGTTCTTCAATCTGGAGGAGGCAGAAGTGGCTGGAACTGACTCCTAACCTGGAGCTACACTGTGGTATCTGTCCTTCTTGGTCATGACTCTTCATAAATTTGTTGAGGTTTTCATATTTGTGGAAACCTAAACTTTGCTTGAACTCTGCTTGCTTTGGCTTATGCTTGAACCAAATTTGTAACGAGAGAAATATCGTTTTGAAAGGTTTATTTTGTAAGTCTTGGACTGAAGTTGGGTATATTGATTGATTGGTGTTTGAAGGCTTTTCTGGAGATCAAGTGATCATTTTGGGTTTTCGTCTTTGTTTGATTTTTTTGGTTGTTTGATTGATTGTCCTTGTTTATGTTCACTCTCTTCTATATTTATAAGAGATACTTTTAGAATGGGAGTTCTAATTCTTTTAATAATGGGCGGCAAAAATTCTCAAAAGATCTTTCTTTTTTAAATGAAAAGAAAAAAGGGGTTTTATCAATCCTGGCAAGTAAGCACTCAATAGTTCATTCCTGAAAGCGATCATTTCCCTCTATTTTGATGGGGCACCATACCCTTCTTCCAATTTAACTGCTCTTGTAAGAGTCTCAAACTTGTGATGGTAAGTTCTCATTTTTGAACAACTCTCTCGTTTCCCGCTTATCTCCTTTTCATAAATCAAAGTCTACGTATCCCTTGAAAATGGTGCCTTCTTTGGAGCATAAGAATATCCTTGAATAAACAAAACGGAATTTGATCTCCTGGCAGGAGAGTTTTTCAGAGACGTTCTTCTTTATACCTACCCCTGTTCATCCCTTATTAATTTCAGTTGAAATTGTTGACTTTTCTAAATGAGAGAGTCACGTGGGTCTGTTTCTGCTCTGGTCTTCTTTTTGATTAAAAACCTGTCAAGTCCAATTTTGTTTCAAGCCCAATTTGGGTTCCTTCGAGGCCCAAGTCATTCACGGTTTTGACGGCTTCGGGCCTCCAATGTTTGGGTCGAGTGCATAGCCTTGGCCTGTTTATTTGTTGATGGGCTGAGTGCGTCAAATTTAGGCCCAAACAAGATCATGTGTGGCATGATGATGTGTTCAAAGTCAGGGGACAGTGGGAAGGTGACGTTGGCGATGGTCCACTTGTTCCTATCACTTCCTCGACGATACCTCATATTGTTGGTTTGATATGCTTTCTTCTTATTTGAAATTCTTGAAGTGTGATTGACTAACTTCTGTCGTCTGCTTGCAAAGAATGACTTCTGCAAGAAGCTGGACCTTGGGCCAAACATGGTTAAGGTCGGCCAAGCTCTTGCATCGCGGTGTCGGCAAAGAGGAGATGCTCAGATTCTGACTTGGGGACAAAGATGAGGATTGGATTTCAGAGAGAGAGAAAGATATCGCAAAGATGAAGCAGCTCTAGTGCACGCGACGTCTTCCTCACGTTTGTCAAAGCTTTTTCGTTCGTTTTCTCATTCATGTGTATTTCACATGCTCTTTAATAAGAAATGGGTAAACAAGTCATCAGGTCATTCAATTTCAACCCTTAATTTTTAAAATGAAATATAAGCTCTTATATGATTGGCTGCACCGGTACAATCGATCTACCACAAAATTTTCGTTAAAGTGAAGGAGAGAGAACGATGTATTTTTGCACCTACAGGAGCAGGTTGTGTAGGTAAATTTCTAACAATTTGTCCTTTTTGTATTAAAATAAAATGTGAACCGTTGATCTAATCTAACGGTCTATAAATGTAGGGGTTTTCACTAAAACACCCAAAAATGGGCTGAAATTATAAAAAGTATCCATGTGTATACTTATAAAGTATATTGGAATTTAAAGTATATTAGAATTTACTTACTTTAAAGTATCCATACTTTAAAGTATATTAGAATTTACTCTTTCGCGAGTTAGCTAAGTTGGAAACAGATGGGAGGTCAATTGCAGGAAATAGAAGTTTTCTTTTCTTAAATATAGAAATCTTTCCCAAATCAACGAAGAAAATAAAAAGAAAAACAAAATTCTTCGAGTGGAAGCAAAACAGAAAGAATTCGAATTCATCTGTGTGTGTGTGAGAGAGAGATCCAGAGCTTAAGGAATGGAGAAGATGAACCAGGCCTATGAGAAGGTGAAGATGCTGGTGGGTATGGAGGTGGATGAGGACGACCATGAAGCTGCTTCTTCTTCTGCTCTACAGGATACCAACTTCATCGACGACTTCAATCGCAACTGCACATTGTCCACCAAACAGGTAATTACTCTACGACTTCAATTCGCAGAAACCAACTCATGGCTCAGACTCAGATCTGCATTTCCTCTTCTTTTTTTTGTTTTTTTGTTTTTTCACTAAAATCTGAACAGTGGCTTTATTTTCTTTTTGTGTGATTCAACAGAGGTTTTACGGTTTCGCCATATGCTTGGCTGCCGGTTTAACTTGTACGCTCTTGGTAAGTTTTAAGTATCTAATTGTTTTACTTGTGCTTTTCTTTTTGCTACTCATTTCTATTTTCACAGTGTTGTGTTATTATCCAAAGCTAAGATTTTAGTGAATGGATGGTGATTGTTGGGTAATCTGCTTTCATGTTATTAAGACATTTACATGTTTTAGGAGCTTCAATTGTAGTCGGATATACTATTGGCCTAACCATACTAACAAGAAAAATGTTAATATACCCTAGTTTGAGCTTGATGCAAATTACTAAAATATCTTCTGCTTTATATGATTATCAATCAAATAAAAAGTTATTGTATGTATCAATCCTTACATCCCCTACCACAGGTGGGTGGGGTGACTTCCAGTTTTGGTATGTTGGGAGATATCATTATTGCCCAACCCAATGCTTACATTGCATTTGCGGGTAAAATAGTAATTGAACAAACATTGAATAAGACAGTGCCTGAGATTCACATGACTAATCCAATATTGCTCATTGGAAAAGAATCGGTACAACTACTTGGCATGACTCAGACTTGTCATTATGGTCTTGATAACCGTGCATGGTTTGGGTCATATCTTTTTTTTTTGGTCGAAAGGTTTGGGTCATATTGGTGTCTAAGTTGTGCTAGATGGACAAATATCACTATTTAGTTCTAAAAGTGTTTGCTCTGTTTCAAGTACGCATGTGAGATCATAATTTGTTCACGTTATTTAATACCTGACCTGGATTAAAAAATTCGTGTTGGTTTTCTTGGAACTACTAGTTTCTCCTACCATGACACATTTGTGCTCAATAATTCTTGTTTCGGAATTGATTGCAAATCAAAATCTCTTACATTCTACTCCTTGTACACTTGCCAAACTCAATATGTTTTGAAAATATAGAAGGCTTCAGTATCATAATAATGCTTCTGTCATGTGTTGTACATATTTAGTATCTACAATATGCTTTTAGAGGGGAAAGCATTGAAGCATCCTTGAACAACGTACTAGCAGTTGGACTATATGCGTTTTTTTCACTGTGTTGCTGGAAACTTGAACTCCTAAGTCTAGTTTTTCAATTTAGAATTAAGTTAAAGTGACCTAGTAATTTTATTTTGTATATTACAGGACAATTGGAAAATTGACTTGAATACATGTTAGGGGCCTTCCTGCTATGGTACTGATATGCAGGCTTGTTTTCTTTTCATGTGACAGTCGATGCTTGTTTTCTTCCATCCAGTCAAGTTTGGAATTACATTCACACTGGGAAATCTTCTTTCACTTGGGAGGTTTGTGTTAGATTTGCTTCTCATGTGATCCATAAGTGGTTTAAAATGTGATTGATTTTTTGTTGCAAATTTTGGTAAGGTAGCAATTGATGTCAGTCAACATGAAGTGCCTTGTGCGCTTAACTAAATAAATAGTAGTAATTGGTTAATTTACAAAAAGGTTTAAGTTTTTTTTTTTGTTTTTTTCAGTTGCTCTCTTGGAAATATCAGTGGAGCCTTGAGGTGTCCTAATGTGTGACATTAAAATTTCAGAATCTCTTCCTGGCTTTAGTTTAGTGGCCCAGTGTATTTGCCCCTTTTTTCTTCTTTTTTCTTTTTTCCTTTTTGGCTAGCCAACTCGGAAGTAGGTTGGTTTTACTATCCGAATGTCCCATAGAACAAGTATATTTGCTCCCTTCTTGTGCATTCAAATTATTGTATTATCCCTCAATGTTTTTTCCTCTTTTTTTTTTTTTTTTTTTTTTTTCAGGTCTGAAGTTCTCAATGTATTTCTCGTTTTAAAAAAAATATCTTATCCATCTCTCCAGAAAAATGGATATCTCCAGAAAAGATTTTTAGTTCAATTCTTTTTTTCTCCATTAAAAAAAAGTATAAAAAGGGAAATTGAGAGCTAATACAACAATCTGAATTCGTAAGACGGGAGCAAATGTGCTCGTTCTGTGGGACAGTTTGGTAGTAACTTGTTTCAATGTTTTTCTGGTTCTAAATTTTTTTCAGTAACTGTGTTCCTTAAAAAGAAAAAAGAAAAGACACGGAATTTTTTTTTCCTTTTATAAATTGGCTAGGGAAAATTTTATTCCACTTCCGATTTTAAGTTGGATTCTTTGGTCTGGCAGCACAGCATTCCTCATTGGCCCTAAACGGCAAGTGACAATGATGCTTGACCCTGTCCGTATTTATGCAACAGCCATATACCTTGCAAGTATAATAATTGCCTTGTTTTGTGCTCTTTATGTAAGTTTCACACTGGCTTTCCCCTTTGGTTCACGTTCTTTTTCTTAAGTATATTTTGAATAGTGTTATTTTCCTTCGAATAATTTTAGCATCTAATTTTCTTTTGCATTGAGCAGGTTCATAACAAGTTATTGACACTTTTGGCGATACTTTTAGAGTTTGGTGCATTGATTTGGTATGTGCCAGCATTTGCGTACTTTCTTTTGTGGCCATTTTCTTTCAATCTCATTCATATGTTATTGAGGAGTTGGGATCCACATTCTTTTTAAGGGAAAAATTAACATATACCCCTGAACCTCAACTTGTTTGGCACTTTCTTTCTGAAGAATTGTTTTGGTTTCAACAGCCCTGAAACTAAAATATGTGGGAATTTCAGGCTTTCCATCAAATCCGTTCAATTTTCTGTTAAATTGGACATGCGATGCACACATAACCTTTTTACAGGTATTTTGTTTCTTTCTTCTCTTCTCCTTCTCTCTCCTTTCTCTCTCATCTCTCTCTATCTCAACTTGTCATTGAAGACATATATAGCAAAACAAAGCACTAGCACTTCTCATCTACTCAAATTAGTCAGCATCTGAGGTCAAATTGGACAAAGAAATTCCAATACCTGAATCAATGAACATCTAGAAAACCCCAACTATCCCTGCTACGAAATTCCTAGCTGTGAGGTTGGTACCACTGGATTTTCGAGTACATGTCTTCAATGAATTGGGTTTCTGCAAGAACAAGAAAATCCATTTATGGGTCACAACCATTGAGTAGCTAGAGGCCTATAAAATCAACATCTGATATTGGTACGAATAAGCTACATCTGTCTGTGGGTGTATTTAATATCTAGTGGGTCTAGGTCATACATGATTTAGAGAATACATATTTCTGGAAACTCTGGATGCTCACCGATTCTGGTATTGGAATTTCATTTTCTGATTTGAATCAAGATGTTCACCTGTTTGAGTAGATGAGAAGTGTTAGGGCTTTGTTTTGCTTTTTAGGTTTGGAATGGCAAACTGGGATAGAGAGACAAGAGAGAGGAGAGAGAATGAAAGGGGAAGAAAGGAACAGAAATGTCCCCAAAAAAAGAAGTTGCATGTGCTTCGCATGTCAAAGGTTAAGAGAATTTGGCAGAATTAATGACAAGCTTGCCATTGCAAAAGAATCATAGTTCGGGCGTATTTAAAACATAATTTTTGTTCTTCCAATGGGCAAAGTGCCAAACGAGCCAAACTTCATGGGATATAGGTGAATTTTTCCCTACTCTTAATGTTGTATGTCATTTGTTTTCCTTTGGATAACTGAAGTTTCTCATTATAATTTATATATTATATATAGTGGGATCTTCTTTCTAGGGTGGACTTTAGTTAAAAGACGAACATATCAATAACATCTCGATAATATATCAATAACATATTGATAATAATGTGTTGATAGCTTATTAATAGGAAATAACTAAAGGACAGACGTCCTGCAGAGAGAATAAATATTTATGTGGAACATTAAATTACATTGAAAATTTAAAATGAATGAGTCTATTACAGGCTTTTTGAAGTAACTTGTATGCTTAGGTGTCACATAAGTGTAAACTTATGGGGAGCACTTCAACGGTAAACCCACAGGGTCCTCCTTGGTTGCCACACAACAAGAGAAATGAAAGGAAAGAAGTAGCGTGTTTTCTTAGGTGCCATGAAAGTGTAAACTTACATTAGCTTTTAGTGAAGAAGAGCAAAGTGGATGAGGAGCAAAAGACAAGTCATAGATTAGAATTTAAAAGAGGGAGATAAAATTAGGGGTACCAATTTTGGAAATGACATGATAACATGCCATGAAATAACTGAAAATTAGAACAAAATTGACATGAATTATCATATTTGTAGTGTCAGGAAGTTTTTGGCACGACATTTTCATGTTAGTAGTAGCACAACATTGGCAGGAAATAACTGTGTAAGTTACAAAATAACCCTCCCGATAAAGTAGATGTGTTACTTGTGTTCTGGCTTGCCACCCATCTTAGTGTCAGGAAACCTGTCATGTTCTGTTGTGCCATGGCAGTCAAAAACATGACCCAAAAAGATGATTGCCACGTACTGATAAAATAAAAGTTGGCAGCTTAGAAAAGAAGGCCTGTGCACAATTTAGAAGGCGACCTTGACAACTCCAAAATAGATTGCTAGTCCACTTAAAAACCCTAAACCCTCCCCTTAACTCATATAGGACCTGTTCACTGCCAACCTTTCCCTAACAATGAAATTATGTCAAAATTTATATGATAAATTTCGATTCATCAAGGTACCATAGAATGATTTCATTGTAGAGAACATGAACGTTTGTTTTTATATGGATTAGAAGTCCACTGCTTATGTGATGCAGTGGATTGGGATTAAAAGCAGATCGATTGAGTATGAATCTTGGTCCACTGGCCAAAGTTTCCCAAGATTTCTGCCCTACGGCCTTGATTTTTCAACTCACAGTAATATCACATTTCAAGCAAGCAAAGCACATCATACTCATCTTTATTTGTTTGAGTTCAAAGTTTTGGGTACACTTGTCTATTTGCTTAATGTCCCTCTGTTTTTAGTAGCAGGAATTTAGATCAAGAATAGGAATTTTTTCCCATTCCATCCATATATTATGTTAGTCTAGTTTTGGAATGGAAACATAACTAAGGAATTTACCTAAGTTGACTGGAGTCAATTCCACTTAAGACCCGGAATGGAAATACAGAGGGTGGTATTTCTATGCCATAGAACTAGGAATGTAAAATCACTGCAAATGCCCTTTCATTATTTGGTTGTATTAAAATTAGAAACTTTCATTAATTGGCTGTATTAAAATGAAATACATTCCTATTCCAATTGCGTATTTGAGTCAAACAAACGGGGCCTAAGTTTCAAGTGGTTGATAGTGAATTAATGTGACAGGTTTACTAAAGCAATGTCATTAAAAAAAAATATAAATTTTTTTTGTTGAAGTTTGACAATGTTCTTGCTTATACATATACCCGATGTTATTTTGGAATCAAACGTATTACAATGTCTAATAACTAGTCTTCATGAATCTATAGTTTCCCTTATTTTGTGTTTCTCTATTGGTATGATAGTATTCATTTATTTCGCATTGGTGTTTTGAGTAACAGGTATAGCTTGAGCTACATCCCTTTTGCTAGAGCCATGTTATCCAAGATCATGGTAGCTTGTTTTGACACTGATTTTTAGGCTGATATTCGCCGAGGAAACGGCTTGGGACTCATCCATCGGAGTAGATATTTCCCAATATTAGTTTTTGTTTTGTGGCCTTGCACAGAGTCCAACCTAAAAGCACCACACGAGATTGAAATGTAGTGTATGCGTATGGATTGAGATTGTAATTTCTACCGTTGTTGTTTATCCTCATCTCCATAGAAGGAAGATACTTCATTTCATTGCCGTGCTCATAGAATGTGATCTCTTACATCACTTTCTTCTTTTTATCTTTGTTTCTTTTGATTTATGCAAGAATTTGATAATTCAGGGTCGTTTGGTGCAAGGTTTAGGAGCGTGGGAATGGGTATGAAATTGCATGTTTGGTACGTGCATCTTTGGGAATGGAATATCTCACTCATGGGTATGACCGTATGAACTTCCCATATAAGGGGGAATTTTTCCACCCACGTGGTAAAGCATTTAATGCAATTTTTTTTTTTCACAAACTTGCCTCTATCATAATTTTCAAATATCACTTTTGACCCTAAAAAAACTTTTCGTATTTCTTTTATTTTTTATTTTTATTTTTTTTATACTCATCAAGGGTACTGTTGTAAAACTAAAGAACTTGTCATTCCTAATACTGCACAACTCAAACATGAGAATGGGTAAAAATGGTCTTTCCTAGTCATTTCCTATTGCTCTCAAACATGGGAATGAACATTCCATCTTATGGGATTATACATGAGAATTTTATTCCCATGAAGTACAAAGATGTGTAGGAACATGTCTAAGAACTAAATAAAGCCTTTAAGTGAACACATTGATTGAGTAAAGGAACAAATGTAACACAAAATTTTAGCTTGTAGAAAGCCTAATTTTAGCTTGTAGAAAGCCTAGTTTTTTTGAAAAATTAAGTACACGAACTAATTTTTATTACCAATTCCCTCCTACTGTCTAAATCTCAATATTTTATCCAATTTTCTGTTAAATCACTATAAAAAAAAATTGGAAAAGATTGAAGAAAAAAATAACAAAAACAAAAAAAAATCCTAGGGACCCATAGAGCATACACACAGAACCTAGCCCGCCCCTCGATTCCCTACGACTACCACCCCCAAGCTCCAAACCCCAAATGAACCCAGAACCCACAGACCCACCCCTCTCCCCCTCTTTCTCTCTCTCTCTCCCATTCGAGCTCCCCCCTCACATCTGTTATTTTGATTACAACAAAAGCGAAGGCAGATGTAAGAACCCGACCCTAAATTAATATTTAATTATTAATTTATTCAAGTAAAAGATGATTTTACTTCGGGATATTTTAATGGCTTAAAAAGTTGACTTTTGTTCAGGAAGGTATTTGAGAATTTCAATTATACCATTGCGTAGACACGTAGTGAGCTCTAATCAGAGTTGTAATGAAATTTGGGTTGGTCTTGTCAGCATATGTGAAGTAGGTGGGCTCCTCTGTTTATTAAAATGATTTTATTTATTATTTTAGATTTCATATTATTTTAGGGTTAATTACAGTTTGGTACCCTGAAGTTATACCTTTAAGGCATGTTAGTCCCTATCTTTTCAATTTTAACAATCATGTACCCTTAGTTTGTAAATTTTTTGCAATGTGGTTCCGTCGTTAGGGTTTATGTTAGATCTCTATGTTAATTGCCTACGTGGCATTGTGGATCCCACATTCTTTAATTTTTTTTAATTTTAAATTGATTAAAATATGAATAAAATATTAAAAATCAAAAAAATCAAAAATAAAAAAATAAAAAAATAAAAAAATCTCTCTCTCTCTCTCTCTCTCTCTCTCTCTCTCTCTCTCTCTTCTCTCTGCTCGCTACCCCATGACACCATCACCTGCAAACTATCCACACCCCAGCCTGCAACCACATCCCCACGAACCCCGAAACCTAGACCCAATTTCTTCCCCTTAACCCAGATTTCTTCTCCCTCCCCCAATTTCTCCCCCCACCCAATTATCTATTACAAAGAAAACCAATCAATCTTGTCTCAAAAACCATAGTCTGATAACACCTTAGAAATCAAATCATGCAATTATATGAATAAAATATTAAATTTTTTCCCCTCCAGAAATCCTTCCTTCCAATTTCTTCCCCCCAATTCCTCCCGATTTCTTCCCTTCCATGATGGCGTCAGGGAAGTCCAGGAGTAAGAGGGAATGGAGATGAGGGGCTGGTGGTTGAACTCGGAGAGGAGCGAGTCGATCTAGGAGGTGAGGTCGGATGGGTTGTAAAGAGAGGGCGTCGGAGGTGGACCTTGTAGCTGGTATTGGCCATATAGCCTTCGATCTCAGCGGCTGGTGGAAGAAGAAATTGGAGAGGGGGGGGGGGGGGGGGGGAAGAATAGATCTATGTGGGGGTAAGAAATTTGGGGGGAGGAGGGGTAGGGGAGAGAAGAAATCTGGGTGGGGAAAGAAATTGGGGGAGGGAGAAGAAATCTGGGTTGGGGGAAGAAATTCGGGTCTGGGTTTTTGGGTTTGTGGGGATGTGGTTGGAGGCTTGGGTGTGGATAGTTTGCAGGTGGTGGTTTCATGTGATCGGTCCATATTTATATATCATTTTGTACCCTTCTAACTTATGATTTGATTATGTTTTTGAGTTAAACTTGTGCTTTTAATAAATTTTGTGTTTGTTTCAGTGTAATAAGCTTGAGACTCATTAAATGCATTTTGGAGACAAGTTAGCTCAAAACGATGTCTGCAAATCAGTCAACTTCACGAATTGGACTGTACTTGCTCAAGATGAATCAAATGTTGAGCCCTATATCATTGGAAATATGCAGAAGTCTAGTTTCTAGAGCATTTTACGGTTCATGATTCCGAGTCTCCTAGAGGAAGTTATGCAAGTTTTGGCAGTTTAAGGTCAAATTCGGCAGCATCTGCGTTCCTGGGCCAAAAATGACATTTGAAGGTCTTTCCGATTTTTTCTTGATTTGAGCTGCATATGCTTGGAAAGATAATTCAAAGGGTTTGAAGATCCAGATTTTTCCAGATTTTGTAGAAGGGAAGATCAAGCCCAAAACAAGTCCACAAGCTGATTGCAATGCATTGTCATTTCCAGTCTATTTTCGGCAGTCAACTTGCAAGGCCCAAAACGTATACTTGTACTGCTCAGATGGGAATACATTCTTCATAAAAGTTGTTCCAATGAGTGTCTATTATGACATATCCAAATTTGAGCCCCATTGAATATATATTGAAACATCAGGCCTTCCCACCCCAAGCCTGACTTAGAAGAATCGTTTTTTCCAGCAACCAAAAGAAAACCCACATGGGTTGGCAGCAAAAGGCAGCCACAATTGAACACCTTTGAAATCCCATGTGAAAAAAGCTTGAGGTACAGTAAAAGAAGTATGTGATGGAATTGATTCCAACCACACTAACATAGACAAGATGAAGTGGGAGTTATGGATTGTATTAAATGATGAATGGTGGTGTTTAAATTCATCATGATGTTCCTTCCTCTTAGCCCTATAAATAGAGAAGTCTTCAAGCTTCAAAACATACCCCCAAAGGGGTGTGCTCTCAAACACTTCTTTAGAGCTCCCCTCCCTTCTCTCCCTCAAATTCTTTTAGTTTATCTTTCTAATTTTCAATTGTTGTAATGAAATATTTGTGCTGAAATTCTCCTTAAGTTTTTCTTAGTTCCACTTTACTTTTCTTTGTTATGTAAATTCTTTTCTTTAGTTTCAAGTTTGATTAATTTCCAAGTTTCAATTATGGTTTTTGTTCTTATTCATTATGCTTATAAGTTAATATGCTAGTTTGAATGATTGATCACCATTTATGCTTGCATGTTAGCTATCTTGGTTTGAATTAAGAGTAGACACCATGCTTTAATTCGAATTGAACTATGAATAGGAAGAGTATGTATGGACATTTGATAACAAGGATTAGATACATACTTGGTTATTTAAAATGTTCTTCTATGCTTAATGGATTCCTAATGCTTAGTTTAGGTTAGACAACAGATGATCAAATTAGGGAATTAGGAATACAAGGTTAGGACCAAACACCATGGCTTAATCATACTTTAGCTAGAATCAATCCGTTAATCTAATTGAACTTGGGAATTTATCTGCTTAAGTTATTTTCTTTTCTTTCTTTCTTGTTTTATTTATTTTCTTTCTTGTTTTTCTGTTTTGTGTAGGAAAACTGAATTGGATTATTCAATCACCAATCCCTGTGGAATCAACCTCGCACTTACATATGCTATACTACCAAACGGCTCGTGCACTTGCGAGTATCACAAGTTGAGGATGCAGCTGAATCCATTTTAGTGCAGCTGAATCGACGCAACATCATGGGGTAAAGGAGAGAGAAGAGAGAGAGAGAGAGCTGGGTTCTGGGTTCGTTTAGAGAGAGAATGCAGAGAGGGAGAGAGAGAGAGAGAGAAATTTTTTGGTTTTTTAATTTTTGATTTTTTTGATTTTTAATATTTTATTCATATTTTAATCAATTTAAAATTTAAAAAAAATTAAAAAATGTGGGACCCACAATGCCACATTGTAAAAAATTTACTAACTAAGGGTACGTGATTGTTAAAATTGAAAAGATAGGGACTAACATGCCTTAAGGGTACAACTTCAGGATACCAAACTGTAATTAACCCATTATTTTAACATATAAAATGACTAATTTGCCCTCATATTTAATGGCAAATTGGATGAAATGTTGAGATTTAGACGGTAAGGGGCTAATTGGCAATAAAATTAGTTCGTGCACTTAATTTTCCAAAAAAAAAAAGTTGAGGGTGCAAATTGAAAGTAGCTACAAGTTTATGGGGTAAATTGACAGTTAACCCGTAGCTCAAATGCTTCTTTTGCGAGGTTGGAACAAGAAATTTTAGAAGAAGTGGGTTGGTATATGGTTAACTAAAAATAATAATAGTAAAAATTAGGCAACCCAAGAACAACTACTAATGCATGCTTACTTACTATGAATGAGGGAGCCATGAATCTGGAATTCAATAAGGGAATCAAGGTATTGGAATCGGATCAACTATTATTGCCTAGTTGATCCCATTCTCAATTTTGAGGTTTTTCCATTACTAATTTTAAGGTGGAACCCACATAATTTTTTATTCCGTATGTGTTAGTAAACACGGTAAATCAGGAACTGAAATCATTCCAATACCTATTCCTGATAATTAAACATGCCAAAAAATATGTTTGACTTGTTAACATCATTTGAACTAGAAGAATATGACTTATGTTATACCAGCAAATTGTAGAAATGAAGAAACTACATATCGGAGCTTGTTGCAATGGGATAAAATGTCAGTAGGTTGAACTTATAGGGAAATTGGCCACTTTGCAGTTGGCTTACATATTGTAGGGACTTTTTCGTTTCGGCAGCTATAGATGTGTTCGGTTCATTTTTACACATGATTTTTCATGTTATTCACCTCTTATTTTGAGTTAGTTCTTGACATTTTATAGCTTTTTACTTCCTTTTTGTGTTTTCTTAGATTTTACCTTGGTTGGAATGAAAATGAGCTAAGAGTGCATTATTAGTTATAAATTCTGTTTTTGTTCATTTTCGTAGGTCAACTTCTTGGCCTGGGATCAACATGCTCTGGTGCTCGGATGAGGTCATGATCTTCATGAGACTTGTTCCAATGGATGTTAACTACAACATATCCAAATTTGAACTCCATTGGACAAGTATTGCCTATCCAACCAATCCAACATGTTACCACACCTCTGGAAATCCGGATTTGGCCAGCTTTTACCTCTTTTGTGTAATCTTAATTCCTTGTTACCATAACTCTTGGTAACAAGGAATTACCTTAGTAGATGGGATATTTTCTGAGGCATTTGTCATCTTTGTGAGGACAAGACTTCATCATTGGCAAGGGGACAATGGGCTAAGGCTTTATCAAAGTTGGTAGTTTTATATTAAAAGGTAGAAGCTGGAAAGGAGGAGAGAGGGAGAAGAAGTCAAATTGCAATCTGATTTTGGGAGGTCTTTCAACGTGGGAAAGGATTCATTACACAATTCTACAACTTGGGAGAGCAGATTTTTGAGAGGAAAAAGCTGAGGGAAAGCCAAGGTGCAGCCAAGAAAAGTGGAGAAGAAGACTTCCACCATTGATGATCTTGAAGCTTTCATCATTTTCTGAAAATCTGTAAACTCTTTCTAATTTTATTTCGTGTTTGTATTTGGAATAAGTATGAGCAACTAAACTCCATAGCTAGGGCTTAGGTTGAAGCCCTAAACATGAATACCTTATTGTTTTGATGCTTGAGTGTATGAATTTCTAGATATTGTTGATGAATTCCAATTCACCAAATTAATTTATCCTTGATGTATGTTCTTCTTTGATTGATCACCTTTGAAAGCATGCTTCTTGAGATTGTTGGGATTATGTGTATCTTCATGTTTTCCTAAGCAATAGATGGATGGAGTTAGAACCATCCATGTGAATTGGTTTCTTGATTACCTAATGCAAACACCATGCTATTAGGATTCTTGTGATGTTCATATTCTCTTTGAACTTAATGGGTTTTTCTTGTAATTGAATCAAAGTACTAAGCACACCTAGATTCGATTATAGGGAAGGCACAAGTATTGTAGCACTCGTACTGCACTTTACGTATATTAGAGAGAATCAATGCGTCTTGAGCCACTCGTACTGGTCTTGATTGCGAACATCTTCATCAACACATTTAGAGTTCATCACTTGAGTATTCATGAACTTGGGTAGAATTGTTTAGGGTGGATTCGAAACCCTAGTGTTTGTTACATTTTAATTTCACATCTTGATAATTCATCTCTGCCATTCTCATTTAAATTCAAAGTCCATTTACTTACATGCATTAGAAATAGATCACTTGAACCAAATCAAACCCCCCCCCCCCCCCCCAATGTGTGTGTGAGTTGCGTGTTTGACACGTTTTGTGTCTTTGTCACTGAATTTTGTTTGTTTCCGTAATTGTTTTGGACTTTTGGTCCGCGTGTTCATACACTGTTCACTGTTCACGCACTATTCACTATTCACGACACTTTTCACAGGTGATAAAGTGGTGATAAAATGGCGATAGAAAATGTTGTTTGTGTTTTTGTTTAATTTTCTTGTTTTGTGTGTTTCTTTTACATTTCTTTACTTATTTTTAGTTTCCATTTTCGCATTTGTACATTTGTGGTGTGTTAAATAAGTGTTCTTTACGTACTCAAATTAGAACTTATAGGAAACCGACAAGTCCTTCGTGGGATCGACCCGTACTTACATAATCTATACTTCAATAGATTCGTGCACTTGCAGATATTTTTAATTGGTTGTTTGCACATTAATTTGTGTCCTCTTAGGAATGCAACAATTTCTGGCCTTAAACCGAAACCGGAATTGGTACTATTCATCCGGTTCGGTTCAGTCCGGTTTAGGCAAAAAAAATTCAAAAACCGGCCGGTTTGGTTTGACCGGTCTGGTTGGTTTTGGTTTTTAACCGGATTATTAATTTATTATTTTTTTAATTTTTTTTTTTAAAAAAATACTTTTTTTTAATTTTTTTTAATTAAAAAATTATAATAAATAACTTATTTTTTTGGCTTAAAAATTAACAAATAATCCAATTCATACATTTAGAAATTTTTTTAAGTTAAACTTGGAAAAATAGTGATTATAACATTTAAAATATAAGATTATATTTTAAAAATTTGTAAAAAAAATATATAAAATAAAAATAAAAAAAATTAAAATAAAAAAAAAAAAAATGACCGGTCCGGTCCGGTGCGATGTAATGTAAAACCGGAACCTGTTAAAGGGTTCCGTTCAAGTACGGTGAGTTTGTTGACTTTTTTGGTCAACCGGTTTTTTTTCCGGTTTTTTTTTCTAGGTTTTCCGGTCTGAATGCCCCGCCCTACTCACAACTGCACCTATCATTATGCCTCCAAATTGGAATTTACCTTTTGAATTAATGTGTGATGCATCTGATTTTGAAGTTGGAGCACGCTATTGGGACAAAGAGTTGAGAAGAGATTGCATGCCATATATTATGCAAGCCGTACCCTTAATGATGCTCAGTTGAATTATTCAACTCCTGAGAAAGAGCTTTTAGCTGTAATTTTTGCTTTAGAGAAATTTCGTTCGTATTTGATAGGCTCTAAAGTAATTGTTTGTACTGATCATGCAGCTTTGAAATATCTCTTGGCAAAGAAGGAAGCAAAACCAAGATTGATACGATGGGTATTGTTGCTCCAAGAGTTTGATATAGAAATCAGAGAGATAAGAAGGGATCGGAGAATGTGGTAGCTGACCACCTTAGCCGATTGATCACTAACTCCAATACCGAAGAAGACAATCTCCCTCTTCGTGAATCCTTTCCTGATGAGCAACTTTTTGCATTACAAGTTTCTGACCCATGGTATGCTGACATTATCAATTTTCTTGCTCCAGGAAATATACCCAAGGACTTATCAAGATGGCAAAAGGACAAATTACTGAAAACCACCAAGTCCTATGTGTGGGATGACCCATATTTGTGGAAGTATTGCTCGGACTCCGTGATTAGACGATGTGTCCCCGAGAACCGAATTTCAGTCTATACTCACATTCTGCCACTCGAACGCATGTGGTGGCCACTTTGGAGCCAAGAAGACAGCATTGAAAGTTTTGCAAAGTGGATTCTATTGGCCAAGCTTGTTCAAAGATGCCTCACAATTCTGCCACTCGAACGCATGTGGTGGCCACTTTGGAGCCAAGAAGACAGCATTGAAAGTTTTGCAAAGTGGATTCTATTGGCCAAGCTTGTTCAAAGATGCCTCACAATTCTGTCTATCTTGTGATAGGTGTCAACGGATGGGTAACATTTCATCTCGAAATCAAATGCCTTTAAATCCAATTCTAATTGTTGAAATATTTGATGTATGGGGAATAGATTTCATGGGACCATTTCCTTCATTTTTTGGAAATTTGGACTTTTGGTCCGAGTTGTGTTCTTTAATTTTCTGTGCTGAATACAACCGTATAAAGAACGTGAATTTTGGATAAACGGTTGGAAAGTTATAGGCAAAACACTGGGCAGAGGTTGAAGCTGAAAAAACAGAGAATTTCCAACTCTGTGGAAAACGACCGGTCGCTTCACCTAATGACCGGTCGCTCATCACACTAGAATTTACATTTCGAATCTGACATTAGCGACCGGTCATCACTGTTTATGCGACCGGCCGCCACTCTTCACGCACTATTCACTATTCACGACACTTTCCAGGTGATAAAGTGGTGATAAAATGGCGATAGAAAATGTTGTTTGTGTTTTTGTTTAATTTTCTTGTTTTGTGTGTTTCTTTTACATTTCTTTACTTATTTTTAGTTTCCATTTTCGCATTTGTACATTTGTGGTGTGTTAAATAAGTGTTCTTTACGTACTCAAATTAGAACTTATAGGAAACCGACAAGTTCTTCGTGGGATTGAACCCGTACTTACATAATCTATACTTCAATAGATTCGTGCACTTGCGGGTATTGTTAATTGGTTGTTTGCACATTAATTTGTGTCCTCTTAGGAATGCAACAAGATGGGCCTGGGTTGCTGTAAAGTGCAAATGAGTGGAGCTACCTCTCTGTCTAAGTTCAAGAATCAGGCCCCAAGAGTGTCTCGAAAGGTTCGTGGAGCCTTAGGAAACACCTAGGTTTCCTTCACCAACAAAATCAACAGTCGCTTCCAGATAAATATTTATGTTTGGCATGAGAAGCTTGTGGTATGGAAGCTGAGCATTCATGAGTTTAGCATTAGAGAGAAGGCTTGGGTTTCCTATGAGAAACAAAGGCTCGAAGTAAGGGGGAGAGGAGTTCTGAGAATCTTTGTTGAGGGAAGAGAGAGAAAGATGAAGGTGGAGGAATGGGTGGCTTGAGCAAGTTTCCGGTAGCTTGATGAAAGATTCGTCAAGCTCTTGAGTGTTAGGCCAGAAGAGGAAAAATGGAAGAAATGGAAAGAGCAGAACTTGAAAAGTGAAGGGTTCCAGAGGTTAGAGGTGATGCTTGCTCTCTCTGGATGTGTTTATGGGAGAGAAAGGAAGAAGATGGAAGCATGGGTGGCTTTAGTAGATTTCCAGGCAGTTTGACGAAAAGCTTCGTCAGGCTCTTGGGTGGCTGGACAGAAGAGAAAAGGGGAAGCAATGGAAGAACATGGCTTGAAATCGAAAGGTTCCAAAGGTGAGAGGTGATGCTTGCTCTCTTTGGATGTGTTTATGGGAAAGAGAGGAAGAAGATGGAGAACAGAGCATGAAATTGAAGCTTCCAGCAATGTAGCTTGGCATGTTGTTTATTTGCTTGGTGTGGCACGTGTGCAAGTACATATGACGAACTCTTACGTACCCAAGTCGGGTTTCTTCCCAAATTAGGTGTTGTCCTGGGCTAGAAATATATTTGGTCTCAGCCTTGGATTTTTTGGGCCTCAATCAACGCATACTTGTTAGAAAAATACCCTCCCTCTGAAAATCTTGTTGGGCTTCTCCAACCCATTTGGTCATAAACCCAAATTTCCCCCCTCCGAAAAGTAACTATTTGGGTTTTGCCCAAACTCAACCCGTAGTAATTATTTGGGTTTTGCCCAGACTCAACCTGCTTTTTCCCCCTCCAGAAAGTAACTATTTGGGTTTTGCCCGGACTTAACCCATTTTTTCCCCCAACCCTTCAAGACTCAAATTTTAAGTCTACAACTTTATTAATTTGTTTAAGAATGGTTTAAGTCTATTTTTCTTTTCATGGATAATTTTTCTTCATTTAATCTTTTTAAATAACTTAATAATTTAATTTTTTTAACAATTTGACTTAAAAAATTGAAATTTCATAAATATAATTTTATTTGAGAAATATGTGGATATTTATAGAGTTTGGAGTGAGTTTTGGGATTGGATAGAATTTAGATTAATTTAAAATATTATTTTAACCGTTGAATTTTTTTTTACCGTTAAAATAGCTTAGGTTTAATATGGATCATTAATTTGGGTTACTGTTAGAATTATAAAAAAAAAGTGTTGCGACACTAGCGCGAGACACCTGACATGATAGCTTATGCAGAACTAGCAAGTGCGGGCCCATTGTCTCCTCCTTGAACATAGGCTGCATCATGGTTGTGTGAGCTTGTGCTAAAAAAAATTTCAGTCCAAGCAATAGCTGGATTGTTATTTGGCCCTTAGTTTGGGTTTTCCCAAATTTTAGCCACTTGTTTTTCTTGACCTGTGCGAGAAATTAGGCTAAAATTTAAGATTTTTTGGGATTTGGCCTTAAGGGGCCATCTCGGACCCAAGAGGCTAAATCTCAAATTTTTAGTTTGGACCCCAAAAATCTTCTCCTACTCATGTATTTGTTTGGGCTAAATCCTTGCCGAGCAATTTGTTGGGCTATGTATTGCCTGATAGACTGCATGGAGTGGTGTTTTGTGAAGCCCAGCTTGCAGGTAAATTCCAGCCCACGTGCAGCAACAATTGGAAAGGGTCTGCGTCACTTGTGCTTTGTTTGTTTAGTGTAGGCGACGTGTCGGCATCTGGAGCTACTTCTGGACCACTTTTTTTTTTTTTTTTAATTTTTAAAGTCAAACCTTATAGTTAAGATTGATCCAACGGTCTAGATTGTTTCAGATTGATTTTAAAGGGCTAAAAAGGATTCATAGGCAGAAAATTAAATCCAATGGTCACAATAATATTATTAACTTATCTAAATTAAATCCAACCTCAAAACACATTCCAAACTCTACGAAAAATAACTTTTTTCTTTTCTACTACTTGTTAATTCTGAATTTTGAAATTTTTTTAGGTTAAAATGTTCAGAAAAATAAATTGCTAAGGTATAAATAAAAATTAACCACAAAAAATAGAGTTAAATAATTTAATAAAATTGCAGACTCAAAATTGGAGGAAAAAATTATTTGAGTCCGCACAATGCATGAATAGTTATATTTTGAAGGGTGAAAATTTAAGTTTAGCCCCTTTATTGTTGGAGATGGCCTAAATACATCATATTGGACACTTAGCACATTTTCTTCACTTTGAATATTACTTGGAGTTACTAATGTGATTTGAATATTACTTAAGCTTAATAATAAATTTGGATATAAATGACTAACTAAAACTAACATAACCTGTCGAATTCAATTTGGATTGATTTTTTTCAAGGGAAGAACCAAGATGGGAACATATTCAAAATGGTGTACTTCGATTTTTTGAGCCTAAGTTGTCTTTTTTTAATTTTTTATCAACACCTTTTTTTTTTTTTTCCGATTCGGTTCGGCTCGGTCTACCAATTTACTAGTTCAAATGACCACCTTTATTGTCTAAGGTTGAGTTGGGCCATAGCCCAGCGCAAGACCTTCGCCCTTGTTCTTTTTGGTTTTCTTCCCGTTATCAAGTTGCCAAAGGACCAGATTACCCATTTGTTTTACGTATTACTAATTCCTTTATCGTATTTCTCAAAAATAGATGTCTCATTATCAATATTCAAGCTCGTTATTAGTTTTTCTTGTTAGTGTACGTGGCTTGATACATGCCATGATATGTAAATCCACATCGAAAAATACAACAATTATTTACAATTTGAATATAGGTGGTTCACTAGCAATAGCATTGAAGTTTATTTTAGTTAAAACTTCATATCTAGAGGTTCATTAGACCTAACCCCACACAAGGTGTTGGGCCTATGCGGTTAAATTGAGGGCAATATCGGTGCACGGTTTGGAACATTACTAATTTTATAATTAAGGAACTAATCTAATAACAAGTTATGATCAAAATTCTTATCACCAAACTATCATAGACAATTATCTAAAT
The DNA here is from genome assembly GCA_018703695.1 of Prunus fruticosa. NCBI lineage: Eukaryota > Viridiplantae > Streptophyta > Magnoliopsida > Rosales > Rosaceae > Prunus > Prunus fruticosa. Next base: position 23,748,661 of record CM031923.1, read on the forward strand.
ACGTCAGGTCAGTAGATCAACCTAACTAAGTTCACTACGCTTTTTGAGAACAAAAATATGTGTTTCCTCGTTCATGCAACTTTAAGCGCACTCTAGTTTTCCCACCATGAATATGAGTGTTAACAAGCCGAGTATTACGGTGCTCAAGCTCAGTTTGTCAAAAATTTATTAAGTTTGTGCAAGTCAAGCTCAATCTATGTCGAGCTGATTTATAGTAATAAGTTGGATTCGTTTGTAATTAAAGTAATAAGTTGTATCGGATCAATATATTGTAATAAGTTTGCACAATTTAATAATAAATAATTAAAAAGGAATAATAATTTAGAAATAACAAAAACAGTCACCAACATCTAATATTCAAATAGTACTTTTCCAACATAAACTTCAAAAATGAAACTTTCAGAACAAATTTAACTCAAGTTGGCTCACGATAAAGTACGAATTGTTCACGAGTTTTACGAGCCAAAACTATAAGGCTCAAATTTAGCTTATTTTCTAAACAAGCCGAATTGAAATGAGTCAAAAATTTGTATTATCTTTTATTGCTAATATTACATGAACGAATATCGCACGTAAAATTTATGAGTGATGCTATTTGCACTACTTTTCTACTATGAGCCCGTCACACATCACAGCTCCTCGACTCCACGAAGGTCTCTTTAATTTGGAGACTCTTATGGAGTGGGGGATGCTTTTAAAGTGCTTTTATCACTTATTGCTTGGATTATGGTAGCGCTCTTCGTAGCTTTGGTGGCTTGTCCACCACCATTTTCTGTTCCCAGCTTTGGTTACTGGTTCCTCTTCGGTGGGTGTGGTTGAGCGTTGATGGCGATGCTGTTCAATTATCGGTGGTGTGGCATCTCCCTGTTCCTTTTCCTAGGTTTTATTTTGTTTGTGTTCTGTTGTTTGGGTTCTTTCCCTCTTGTGTTTTTGTTTTTGTTGCTTTGTAGGAACTCTTCTTTGTCTGGGTGAGAAGGTTGGTTCTAGCCTTGTGCCTTTGAGGTCTAGCTGCTTCTACCTAGTTTTTGTGTCTTGCTTTTGAGCTTTTGGCTCTGTTTGTCTTTTGTTTTCTCTGGGTTTCTTTAATGAGATCAGACTTCGACAAACAAAAAAAAGTCGGTCACATATACATTGACTAGACCCACATTGATTAGAGAGGTGATCATTAAACTGGTCAATAAATATGATAAAAATGATATTATTGAATTTAAATCATTCGATAAAGCTATACATATCTTGTACATATTCAAAAAGATAAAGACATAAAACTACATCAAGCTTTCTACAGAATTACGCATTAGTATATTTTTTTTTCTTCTAATAATAAATTATTGAAACCACCGTTCAGAGGCAACATTTTGTTTAGAAAAATGTTGAAGGACAACCAAAGATGCAACAAAGAAAAACTAATTAGGAGTTGTTTGTGTTTTAGTTTTTCAAATCCCAAAGTGTAAAATGTGTTTGGTAGTATATTTTTTAAAATTAAAAAACAATCATGTATTGTCGTACCAACTTACCAAAGTTATCACCAGCACCACTCGTCCCACCACATAGCCGCAACCACTACCACTATCTCATCCTCACCATTCCCCATTATTGCCACCCCCCCGCTCCCCCACACACACACCCACCACAAGCACTACCATTGCCACCGTCACCAACCCCAGCTCTACCACTTTCACAATCTTCGCTATCATCACCTTCACCACCGTCGCCACAATCATCGCCGCCAGCATCACCATCACCATTCCCACAACCACTGCAACCGCGACAACCCCCACTACCATCGAGACCACCACCACGCCTAAGTTGTTACTGTTAAAAGTTAATACACACTTGTGTGATAAAACTAGAAAAATCTAAACAATTGAAAGAAATTCACAAGTTAAAGTCATCTGATCTTTTCCCTATAACCATTCTAATAATTATCTAATGTAATTATAACTAGATAATTCTAGGAAAAGTTGTGGCTGGAAAGACTTAGTCGGTTATTTTCTTACTATAAACCAGCGACTTGTCAACTCATTTGCCGACTTAGATAGTCGGTTTAGCTAGCCTATAAACATGCATGCGGCACTTTAGATGTAAAGCAGCAATTGTCTATCCATCTTGCCGACTTCAATCAAATCACAATTTTGTTTCTACTCCGAAGTTTTCCAATCTAAGTCCACGTCCTTCTAATTCCTAATACACCAACACCAATATAATGACCTTTTCTCATTCAATGATGTCCTTAAAAAAATATATGACTTTTGGAATACATCTATATTTTATTCAACTTTTTTTTAAATCTTAATTAAGTACACCTATATTTGTATGGATTTTTAAAAAGTCTGAATTAAGTTCACATAGACTTTGTAGAACCTTTTCCAAAGTATGTATAAATTCAAATTAAATACACTCAAATTGTTAAAATCTTTTTAAATGCTCTAAGATTATAATTGAATACACTTTTTAAAATATAGAGTCAACAAAGAAAAATAGGAGGCTTAAATACAACAAACTGTCAAAAGGATCGTCCAAAAAAACAAAAAACTATGGAAAGGAGATTTCAATTAACGAGATTTCATAATAAGGCTTTACTCGAAATAAAAGGCATGGTCTTTCCGAAGACTTGTTTTCCATGCCTTTCTTCTCGTTTTCTCACTCTCACTCTCACTCACACTCTCACTCTGTTGGCGAGCGCGTGATTCTCAGTCTCCTGCGCCATCATTTGAAACGAACCCCTCCGTTTTCGGCGTACAGTAGTCATTTTCCGACAACGATCGGCTCTGTCCCTCAGGTAATCTCTCTTGAAGCTTGTATTAGGGTTCTCTCTCTCTCTCTCTCTCTCTCTAGCAAGGTATGTGTATGTATTTGCGAGCTTTGTTTAAGTATCGGAGTATAATGTGCACAACAATCTGTTTCAGTGCGTCTTATGCTTTTAATTTCTCTCTCTCTCTCTCTCTCTCTCTCTAAAACCCTTTTTGAACCTCCTCTCTCTAGAATATTAGATCCGTCAGTGACGGCTAAAATGGGAATAGAAGTTTTGCCATTGCACAATAGCTTGGGTGGAGAGAGCAATGGAGATTGGTGAGAGAGAGCGAGAAGATGAAGAGCTCTGGTCATAGAGAGAAGACAGAGAAAAGGAGGAAAAAAATAAAATTAAAAATGAACATTGACTGCTAATGGGGTAAAGCATGAAAGTACAAAGTTTCATTGGAATTCTTGGGGGAAAAAAAAAAGTTTCATTGGAATTATAAAGCTATGTGAAAGAGTTTAATTTCTCAGCGGCAACTGAGAATAGCAATAAAAGTTGGAAACAACTTTGGGGCCCCCTTTGGTCTGAGGCCCACTGCGGTCGCTCTCCGTGCCCAGGCTCAGGGCTGGCCCTTTCCGTCACATTTCTGTGCATGGAAACTTTGTGAAAATTTTAGGGCTTTTTTATGTTTGTCTAACAACCTTCTTTTTGCGCTCTGTTTTGTTTCTAAGAAAATAAGGTAAAGAAAAATAAAATGGACCTGTGTTTCCTGATATTTGGTTGAGGAGGTATTGTGGTGGCAAATATTTCTAAAGAAAAGAGGGTGCCGAGCTAAAGATTGTTAGTTAAGATTCTATGTCGAAGGAAGAAAATCTGTAACTGGAAAACAAACTGTTGAATTTGTATGATCGTCGAACAGCCAGTGGCGGATGCAGGAATTGCCACTTGTGGGGTCACAAAAATAGTGACGGCGATGAAGACGGCCGGTGGTGAACAACAGGTGGTGAACAACAGCTAGCACCCTTGCGCGGCGTTAAGGGATGGGATAGTGGTGAACAGGGGACAGACCTAGGAATTGCAAATCGGGCGGGCTAAATTTATCTTAAGTACAAATGTATTAAGAAAATTTGGTGAGTTTTTGTGGATTTTGGTTGGTTTTTGTAGATTTTTAGGCTTGAACAATGGTTTTTGTAGATTTTTTTTGGATAAATTATAAGCCCTTGTTGTTATATTTTTATTTTATATAACCAATTTTTTTTTTTAGTATATTTTCTTCATGATATTTAGAACTTTTTGTTATTATACGACATTTGAAATAGACAAAATAATGGAATTATTGATAATATTATTGAAATATTTGGAAGGAATTGAATGAAAACAAAAAAAAAAAGAAAGAAAAGAAATTTATTATATTTCCCCTCTCTCTTTTTTATTCTTTTTTCCTCTCTCTCTCTCTCTCCCCCGTCTCCCTCTTTCTTTATTCTTTTTCCTTCTTCCTCTTCTTCTTTTTCTTTCTTTCTCTCCGTCTGCTCCATCTCTCTGTCCTCTCTCTTTCTTATTGCTCCAGCTGCCACCACCTAAGCTTCTTCTTCTTCTTCTTCTCCATGGGGTCACTTCCATGGCTGCCAAGGGCAAAAACCAGTCCCTACCACTAAACTCCAGATCTGCCGTGGGGTCGTCTGACCCCATTGACCCCATGGTGGATCCGCCTCTGCGAATAGCCAACAGTTTATGAAAATATTTTATTTCGTGGAAAATTACTTGGCTGCTTATCATGCATGTTGCCTTGTATATGGCATCAAAGTTGAAAAATTTCATGTTGGAGAATGAATGATGTGTGTTCTATAACTCATTCTATCTAATTAATGAATTGAATGATTTGTTCTGTTAATGGGTATTGTGATTTGAAGTTGGTAAATTAGCTCTGAAAGGTTGTACAAGTAAACAATTCTATTTCTGGGAATATGTTTCGTGCATATCTTGACATATTTTTGAATCTTGATGTGTGAAGTGGAAAAGAAACTAATCAAATGTAAGATTTTTGGTTTTGTGCGATTAGTCGGGCAGTTTATGTTGATTCCTGCTTTTTGGTCAATGGAAAGGGTTTCAAGTGTATTTTGGACAATTGTGGTTTCCATGTTTAAATGAACTCTCTCTCTCTCTCTCTCTCTCTCATTTACTCACTTTCCATGCGTGCGTTTTCCTATGTTGCCTATTAGTTTACTTCATTATAAAGTACAAAAAATGGAAGCAAAAAACCAGTTTTTCTACTTCTAGCAACAGATATGTTATATATTTTTGGGGCATTAGAATTTTCATTTGTAACGGATTCTTACAAAATTGTTTAGAAGGTGCATTAAGTTCAAGACTGGCTCAATAAATTGAATGATGTGCTTGTCTTCGAATATTTGTGATCTTCTAGCTGTATCATTTAACATATAAATGTATACCATCATCTTATGATTCGACACTTAATATTGATATTTTATTGAAAGTGCACATACATCATTTTGTTATTGTCTACAAAAGCGAAAATTGCAATGTCCCTGATCCTATAAGATAATTTATACTCAGACTTTTTAATGTTTCTATTGTGATTTTTTGTTTAAAAACTGATCCAAAGAAGGTATTATTCTTTAGGATGAGTGTGAGAAGAAATGAAGGAAATCCCAAAGGAAAAGATGTCTCGGAAGTCAATAGCCCCAAGGTTGGGCAGTTAACTCATGGTGTAGCAGGCATTAGCCTGGACTCGGCCCAAGATGACGGAGAGTGGGAGGTAATTTCCAGGAAATCATAGAACAGAGCTGGAAGCGGTACTGCAAAACAATGGGGTCCTCAGAATTCAAATTCTAAAGCTTGGGCACAGTTTGATGTTCAGAAGCCAAGTATGAGGAATAGTGGTGGACCAGGAAGGGCTCCTGGGAACTTCTGGCCGTCACAAACTCCTGATTCTAGAAAACCAGCTGGAAAAGGAAATGTAAGGCAGCAGTCTTCTGCTAGGGTTTCTGAAAACAACTATGTGGCTCCGCAACAAGTAGTTCACCCTCCACTGGACCATGGATGGAACTGGCAATCCAGAGCAGGTTTCACTCAACCCAAGGGTTCAGAAGATGGCCAGGAAACTATGACAAGGATGGCGATGTGGCTGCTGCTACGGCCAATGATGATGATGACAACTCTGATGCTGTGGGTGATAGTGACGATGAGCTATTTAGTGATGAGTTTGATTCGGATTCAAGTGAAAAGAGTCATGAAACTCGAAAGAGTAGCAGATGGTTCAAGAAATTCTTTGAGATTTTGGATAGTTTAACTGTTGATGAGATTAATGATCCTGCCAGGCAGTGGCACTGTCCTGCATGCCAAGGTGGTCCTGGTGCCATTGACTGGTACCGAGGCCTGCAACCCTTAATGACACATGCCAAAACAAAAGGATCAAAGAGGGTGATGCTCCATAGAGAGCTTGCGGAGCTTTTGGATGAGGAGTTGCAGAGGAAGGGAACTACAGTTATACCTGCCGGTGAAGCATTCGGTAAGTGGAAAGGTTTAAAAGATGAGGAAAAGGAGCATGAAATTGTGTGGCCTCCAATGGTTGTCATCATTGTTAATTATCGTTAATATATATTCGGAATAAGGTACTGCATACCTTGCGGAAGATTCCAAGTGAAAAACCGCTTGCAATTACTAGCCCGTCGAGATGCTTCCACGTCACGAACACGCCAACAAGATTCTACACGTTCTTCGTCTCCAAGGTCGTTGGATTGGCTATGAAAGTTACTCCATTGATTTCACGTACCCAAAACCAAGGCTCTTGGTGAATTGCCTAAAGGAAAGTGTTTAGGGAGATATGAGGTTTCTCTCTTTTGTGGGTGTAAAACTCACTACAACTCTTTGATATGCACTCACACTTCTTGTCTCACACACACCAACTTAGAGAGTATACTCTAATGCTTCTCATCATCTCTTCACTTGCACACACTCCATCTATTTATAGGAGTTTGTTTTAGCTCATCTCAAGAGAGCATAAAACATGCACTAGTGCTTAGGTTGGTAGTGCCTTAAGACAAGGTTTAGTGCCTTAAAACAAGGATTAGTGAAGTGCCATAAAACAAGGCTTAGTGCCTTAATTTGTGTAGTGCCACAAAACAAGGCTTAGTGCCTTAATTTGTGTAGTGCCATAAAACAAGGATTAATGCATAATCATTGTTTTATTACATCTCCCACTCACCCACATAGGGTGTGATAACCTCATAATCCTCTTAAACCTCTTGTATACACTCTTCTTCTCATATAGGAAATGGGTCGTGCGACCTTGCGAGAAAAACGTATAGCTACAAGAGCACATTTTATTAAGTCATCACCAAACTAATAAAAGTGCATCATTTGAAATCATCTCGTACATACCCCTAGACTTATTCAGACTACCGGTATCAGCACTCTTAACCCCTCATAAAAGCAGTGCTTTACCCCAAATATGTATTGTACTCATGACATGTCAACAACAAATATGACATAGACGCTGGCCAGCTATGAGTCACAAAAACATGGTGTATTGTCGACACCTCTTCCTTAAGCGCTTATATCAATCCAACTAGACTTAACCTTTCTTAGACATGCCCCTTGAGACCTTATAATTGATCTTAGGGAAACAAGCTAAAGTAGCAACATCAAGCATCCTCTTCATGACATAGGCTAAAGTCAACTAAGGGTACATTTTTAGGATCTGAATTAATGATCCAAGTGGCTCACATAGTGATGAAGCAGGGATTCATTCATCACTCCCACTGTCGATCGCATCTAGCACATACAGTATAAAATGTATGCTATGACGTATTCTCATAAAATGAGCATGTCACTTGTCCAAGAATTTGGACATACGTCATACGAATCTTAGTCTAGACATTACACAAATGTCTAACTTGAGTTCTAGTCTCAGTCACCTCTCTCGGCGCCTCCGGAATCTCACATTCGGCTCAATACAGGCTTCATAGATTTTATGGCAATTTTCTATGATCGACCTCTTTTCTTTTTCAAGGTCTCATCTTAGCTCCAACTAAGGCGACATTTAGAGAAGTGTTTTATCTTGCTGCCTACTTAGGCGCAGATATACATATATGTCATAATATATTGTCTAAGCATTTTAGAACATAACACAAATGTCTCATCTTGCTCGCTATCTCAGCGCCAAGGTGAATCTCCCATGTGAGTGGGCTGACTCAAGCCTGGTGACAAATCTTTGTGCAAAAATCATATCAATCATTCTAAAACAAGTACCATGGAAAAAACGATTAACATTGCATTAATAATAAAGTCAATTACAAAATAGGTATATTAAAACCTTCGTAGTCCCATACTCCTAATATGAGAAAGGAACACATCTCTAGCAATGGGTTTAGTGAGAGGATCAGCAACCATATTGCCACTTGAGATATGCTTTAATATAACCTCTCCTTGTGCTACCCTCTGCCGATATAGTGATATCTGACATCTATGTGTTTGGATTTTCCATGGTATTTCGGATCCTTTACATATGCCAAAGCAGATGTACTATCTGAGTAAACAAGTACTGCCTCAGAGGTTTTGGCTGTATAGTTTAGTCGTTGCAAGAATCTTTTTAACCAAACAGCTTCCTGAACCTCCTGAGCAAGCAACATATTTCGACTCCATGGTGGATAGGGCTATGCAAGACTGTTTCTTGCTACACCAAGAGATAGCTCCACCTCCAAGTATAAAAGCATAACCAGAGGTGGATTTGCGTTCATCTCTGTCATTGGCCCAATTTGCATCGCTGTAACCTCTAAGTCTCAAATCGCCACCATGGTAGCATAAGACAAGACAGCGGTACCTTGCAGATATCGAAAAATTCTCTTTACCGCTTTCCAATGAGCAGGTCCAGGATTACTTTGATAACGGCTCACCATACCAACTGCATGACAAATGTCTGGCCGTGTACACAACATAGCGTACATTAGACTTCCTATCGGAGATGCATAAGGAACTTTGGTCATTTGGTTTCTTTCCTCGTCAGCTTTAGGACATTGGTCAAGGGTTAGGACACATCCTTTTTCCATTGGTGTGTCTATGGGTTTGGAGTGATGCATACGAAAACGTTCAAGTATCTTCTTAATGTAAGTCTCTTGAGACAAACCGAGAAGTCCTTTTGAACGGTCTCTTACGATTTTCACTCCTAGCACATAATTTGCCTCACCCATGTCCTTCATTTCAAATTTTGCGGACAACCACTTCTTAGTGGCGACAATGGAATCCATGTCATTTCCTGCTATGAGAATGTCATCAACATACAATGAAAGAATCTGAACATTTTCCTTGGATCGTTTTAGATACACACAATGGTCTTCTTCAACCATCTCAAAACCAAAGGAGATGATTGAGGTATGAAATCTAATGTTCCACTGTCTAGACGCTTGTTTGAGGCCATAAATAGAACGTTTGAGACGGCAAACTTTGCGCTCTTTTCCTTTGACCTCAAAACCCATTGGTTGATCCATATAGATCTCTTCGTCTAGATCTCCATTGAGAAATGCAGTCTTAACATCAATTTGGAAAAGGTTCAAATCCTTTTGTGCGACAATAGCTAGGATTAGGCGAATAGATGCAAATCTCACCACAGGGGAGAAAGTATCATCATAGTCTATACCCTCTCTTTGAGTATAGCCTTTCGCCACAAGACGTGCCTTGTACTTGTCAATTGAACCATCCGCTTTGCGTTTGATTTTCAAGACCCATTTGTTTCCAACGGTCTTGCGCCCAGGCGGAAGGTCAACTAACTCCCAGACCTTATTTTTGTCCATTGAGCTTATCTCATCTTGCATAGCAGTCATCCACTCTTTTCTAGCTAAAGATGATAGCGCTCCCTTACAAGAGAAGACTCTTCTTCATCTATTGGAGTACACAAGAAGGTTTCCCCTTCAATTTCAAAAAATCGACGGGGAATATTTCCTCGTTTGCTCTTGCGCACCATTAAATCTTGAGTTTCTAGCAGTGTACCATCCTTTGGTATACTCCCATTAGGTTGCAGGATCATTGTCACTTTCTTTAGCGATTACTGGATTAGGAGTCAATTCCCCATCCTCGCTTAAAGATTGTGAAATATCTTCACTTCCTTCCAACTCATGGAGGTCAAGATTCTTTTGGGCATCACCAATGCTAGGAAAATCATTCTCTATGAAATTCACATTTCGGGAATCTATTTCAGTCATTCCTCCATTCAGCATGTTCACCATACATCACATAGCCTTTCGAGTGCTCGCAATACCTTATAAAGATATGTTTTTTACCTCGAGGGCCAAGCTTTCCATGTTTGTGGAAAGTATTATGAACAAAACCAGCTGATCCCCAAGGGCGCAAATGCCCCAAATTGGGCTTTTCGCCTTTCCATAATTCATAAGGGGTTGAAGTGACTGAATTGGGAAGGCACTGGTTAAGAATGTAGGCAGCAGTTAATATTGCATCTCCCCAAAACGAAATTGGAAGATTAGCTTGCGCCATCATAGACCTAACCATGTCTAATAAAGTTCTATTCCTTCTCTCCGCAACACCATTTTGTTGCGGTGTACAAGGAACAGGAGTTGTCTGCGTATCCCCTTATTTTCACATAGTTCTTTAAACCGTTCGAGTAAGTACTCGCGTCCGCGGTCTGTACGAAGAGCCTTTAAACTCTTCTCTGTCCGATTCTCAACCTCAGCTATAAAACGCTTGAAACAATCCAAGGCTTCATAGCGGTGAGTGATCAGATAGATATAACCATATCGCGTGTAATCATCAATAAATGTGAGAAAATAAGAGGCGCCATGACGTGCCTTCACACTCATAGGTCCACAAATATCTGAGTGAACTAACTCTAGCGGTTGAGTAGCTCTCTAGCCTTACCAAAAGGCTTTCTTATAGCTTTACCAGCTAGACAACATTCGCATATAGGTAGGTCAACTTTAGCGAGTGAGCCTAAAAGACCTTCTCTAGCTAACCTTGTCATCCTATCACGTCCTATATGTCCTAATCTAGCATGCCAAGTTGTAGAATCAACATGTACATCAGCATAAGCTATATAAGAAGATGAGTAATCGGAATCATTCAAATCCAAATAAAAGAAGTTATTCCTTAAAAAACCATGACCAACAATTGTACCATCCAATAACACATCCAAACCAAAAGAAGAAAACTTAAAACAATATCCATCACGCAAACACTCTAAAACTGAAAAATAGATTATGCTGAATTCCAGGAACGTAGAGCACATTATTGAGGAGCAATGTGCGCCCATTGCGCATTTGAAGTTGATATGAACCAACTCCCAAAGCTTCTATACGGCTTCCATCACCCATGAACACACCAGAGGTGCCCTTTGGAATTCGTCGATAATCCAAAAAACCTTCTCGATTTCGAAGTCACATGTTTGGTTGCTCCCGTATCTACAATCCACCCAGAGGACGTATTAGCAACTAAAACATGTTCACATACATATATGTGGGAAGGTTTAGTTAAGAAAGATACCTTCTTCGGCTCAGGACAATCACGAGCGAAGTGACCCTTCTTATCACAGTTATAGCATTTGACTTTGGACAAGTCTTTCTTCCCACCACGCTTGCCCCTACGGCGCTTGGTTTTGTTGTCATCCTTTGGTGCAAGTCTGTTTGCCCCATCCTGCTTATCTGCTCTTTCCTTTTACTTTACGCTTAGACCCTTTAGTCTTAGACGTGCCACCCTGGGCGAAAAGGGAGGTAGCATTGGTCGCCTCTGGCGCTCCGATTCTAGCTCAACATGACGAGAAATATCAGAAAAATTCTTGATATTCTCATTATGTGTCATGATTTGTTTCATGGAGCTCCATGAATCTGGAGGGATCTGATGACCGCCTGCACTTGCTGCTCATCAAGTGAGGGTATTTCCAGCAGCCTTTAAGTCACGTATCATGCTAGAAAGCACCCTTAAGTGCTCATGAATCGTGTGCTTAGGATTTTTGCGGTATACCTCAAACTTTAGAACCAAGCTTCTAAGTCGAGTGGTGGACGTACCACCAAATTCAAACTTTAGTTGATTCCATAAAGCCTTGGCAGGAGGGTAGCTCTCATATCCCCCAATAAGATCATTGTGCATGCCTGCTTAGCATAGTAAAGCGCGCACAACGATCCTTTTTGAACCAAGTCTGATAAGCTTCAGATTAGGGCGATGTTGGGCCGTTTGCCCAACCTTAGGTTCGATCATTGAATTGGTTAATGTTTCTGTAGACATTGAATTTTTGGTGAATTAAATTCCACTAAATGAAGAAAATAATTAGGGCTTGGTGGATTAAGTTGTGGGCCCCATAATTCGCCCATGTGGCGTATGACTCATCAAATCGGATTAGTTGTCAAAAAAGTGACACATGTCGACATGACACCGGAGTGCATCAAACGGTTCAAGATGAAGACAAAATTAAGGGAATGAATCTTCTGTGATTGACTTTGATTTAAATCAAATATTAATCAGGTCAATCAATTGAAGGTTAAATGGCCAGATTATGGGAATTGATTTAAATCAAATCAAATTGATTTAAATCAAATCAAAATCCCATAAAGCAAGGTTTTAAATAGGGAAAGTTATTTAGGTCAAGCATCCAACAAGAGCCTATAAATAGGAGGCCCCAAGACGGAGGGGGAAAGGAGGAAGGAAAAGCTTAGACACACCCAAGCACCTAGAAGAAACAGAAAACTCTCTCCATTCTTCACCTCACTTCGGAAGAGCCACCAAGCACAACAAATACGTGCCGGTTTCCTCCACCCTAGAAAAATCCAAACACCCAAACAAGCCTTGTGCTACCCGTTTGATCAAGATCAAGTCTCTACGACCCTTGTATCAAACACAAATTTTCTTTAAACACTTTGGAGTAATCAGAATTAGCGATTCCAGAGATTGTAACCCTAAATTTCATTAATACAAATATTATTTTGTACACGTGTTCTTGTCTCATTTGTCGCAGGAAATTTGTGTTTACAAGCTTCCAATAACTCCTGCTCATTCAAGAGATATTGAATTTTCCTATGCCAAATATCATAGTTGGTACCCTCAAGTTTGTCTCCCTTATTTAGGTCAGCAACAACATTTTTGGTGGCCATTATCTATAAAACACAAGGATTGACTTTAGTATTAGCGTTTTGCACATTTCTATTTGTTTCAAAAATAACTTGAAAAGAATTATCCTTCCTTACAAATTTGGACTTCTAAAATTTGCTATGCTTATAATCATCACCCAAAAAAGCAAGTCTAAATAAACATTTTCAATTACTTTTAAACAAATTTCTACTTAGAAAACACAAAGTTTCCAACCAAACAAATGTTTGCGCAGTCTCATAAAAGCGCATGGGCCTCTCATAGATCTAAAATTGGGAATCCATTTAATAGGTTAACCAATGAAAGTCCACCGAAAAAATGTGACCAGGTAAGTTTTGGAGTAGTGGTGGAGATGAAACTCGCTTAAATACCATTTCCTCTTAAACACCAAAGGTGTTTCCTTAAAAAACTTGCCTAGACATCACACATTTTTGGGTAGTCAATTCCACCAGTATGACCCATAAATTAACTCAACCAATCCTAAGTCCATATTTTGGCATGCTAAATATGAACAAATTAATAACATATTTAGTTTCTAAATGACATGTCATTATGTTGCAACTTCATAAACAAACAATTATTCATTTATTCCAAGTGATACTTAGCCAAATGTTTTTTAGAAATAGACGGGAGGAGTCCACAATTGGATTCCATTTATCTAAGATGAAGCTCTACAAAGGACATACGTGCTCTCACGCGCCTTCAAAGAGGATGTGTTCACAAAGAACACTGTTCATGAAGAACACTATTCATCTTGCTGAAATTTCCAGAAAAAATTTCTAGATTTTCATGATCATTTGGCCATCTTTGGAGACCTCTATCTCCTTCGTTATGCATCCAAATGACGCATACAATATATCATTGGAAAGCTCATGCAACATAGAATATGCTAAGGCAAAGAAACAGCATAGAAAAATAATTTAACAGCATACAAACGTGCTCAAAAACTCGAAAACAAACTGTTTTTCATGCTCTTTGGTTTTAGTTTTTCTCCTAAACCACTCCTTTAAAAAAGTACGAAAATTTAAAGGTAAGTTCTCATCACATAGAGGAACATACTTCATGGAAAGAAAACATCAAAAAACAATCGAACAAAAAACGAAGTTTCTTGGTTCATGCTTTCATGGTGGTTCTTGCGGAAGAAAAAACATATTCTCATGCATCAATCAACATGGCGAAAAGCAAGCATACAATCTCTGATACCACTGTTAATTATCGTTAATATATATTTGGAATAAGGACTGCATACCTTGCGGAAGATTCCAAGTGAAAAATCGCTTGGAATTACTAGCCCGTCAGATGCTTCCACGTCACGAACACGCCAACAAGATTCTACACCGTTCTTCGTCTCCAAGGTCGTTGGATTGGCTATGAAAGTTACTCCATTGATTTCACGTACCCAAAACCAAGGCTCTTGGTGAATTGCCTAAAGGAAAGTGTTTAGGGAGATATGAGGTTTCTCTCTTTTGTGGGTGTAAACTCACTACAACTCTTTGACATGACTCACACTTCTTGTCTCACACACACCAACTTAGAGAGTATACTCTAATGCTTCTCATCATCTCTTCACTTGCACACACTCCATCTATTTATAGGAGTTTGTTTTAGCTATTTAGAGAGCATGAAACATGCACTAGTGCTTAGGTTGGTAGTGCCTTAAGACAAGGTTTAGTGCCTTAAAACAAGGATTAGTGAAGTGCCATAAAACAAGGCTTAGTGCCTTAATTTGTGTAGTGCCACAAAACAAGGCTTAGTGCCTTAATTGTGTAGTGCCATAAAACAAGGATTAGTGCATAATCATTGTTTTATTACAATCATGAACACTAGACTTGAGCAGGATGAGAATGAAAGGGTATGAATGATGTTTTTCTTGCTGAAAGTATTTTATGTAACCAAATTACTATGTCAAATATAGGTGCACATTGTCATGATTATTGCTAAAGGTTCCTTGTCTTGGTATCATTCCACTCCTTATTTTCTGTTGCTTTTGAATTTAGTTGGATCGGTATGGGAAATCAGGAGCTTCTTGACTACTTCAGCCTTATGCCTGTGAGGGCCTGGCACTCATATGGTCCATGTGGACACCGTGGGATGAGTATTTTGATCTTTGAAGCATCTGAGGGTCTTCAGAGGCTAAGCGTCTGACAAGCATTTTACAAGACAAGGAACAGAACAGAGATGGTTGGGGATCATCGTGTCTTATTTCATTTCAGGTGGGAGCGACAGCTTTATGGGTACATGGCGGTGAGAAGACTTGGACATATTTAACCAGCATTCCCAAGGTCTATCTCTATGTTTGTGTCTCTTTTGGGTGGATCTTTCGTACAAAACGATGAGCTTTCACTAAAATCCTTTAAGTTCACGTGCTAGCTTTGATACATTGGATTTCTCTCTTGCTATTAAGATCTGTGCTAATGTTATATATGGATGTCTTACATGTTTCTATCACTAATTAGGTAAATCGAAGCTGAAATTTGAGATGAGATTTCCCTAGGAGATGGTTGTGACCCAAATCAGGCAAATGAGTGAGGACAACCAACAGCTTAATTGTTTTAAGAACAGGGTTGCTAAGGAACAGAGGCATGCCAAAGCACTTGAAGAATCTCTTGATATAGTTAAGTGAAGAAGCTCAGGAAAACAATGGAGGAAAACTGATTGTAGACATAGGACCAAAAATCCAAGGATCGAAGAGAACAAGGAAGAGGTATTATTCCCCTGTTAAGATATATATATGATTGAAACTTGTGTTGTGGGGTAAGCGCAGTTGGTAGACTCCTTCTTATGATTGGTGGGGACATTTATGAATGTCATGCTGGTATTGTTTTTTTAAGTTACAACTATAGTAGCAAGTCTGAATCAAGAGCCCTCGCTTAGGAGGATTATGATTTTCCTAGGGTGGCACGTTTGGCTTGATGTGAATCTGTTATTTTAACTTTTGTTGTGTGGTTTACCATCTTTTTAGTTTTTCCATGTGGCTTCTAAATGTTTTTATCTGTAATTCTTATTTCTTGTTCATTTTGGCAGATGTTCTATCCTAACGAGAATTGAAAGTTTTTGGGTTCCGGGGAGAGGTGGTCGCGCTGAAACTTAAAGGAATTGATCGAGGAAGACACCCGCAGGAGTGGAGCCTGCGGTTTAATTTCACTCAACACGGGGAAACTTACCAGGTCGAGACATAGTAAGGATTGACGAACTGAGAGCTCTTTCTTTGATTCTATGGGTGGTGGTGCATGGCCGTTCTTAGTTGAGGCACGCGAGACATGTCCTGCGTCCTCGCGCGGAGTGTGCACAGCATGCAGGCAGGGTGTGCGCAGCACGGAGGCAGGTGTGCGGCATACAGGCGGGATGTCGCCCGCGCCTTGCGAGGGCGCTCATTTCCTGTGGAAGACTAGGCACGCGAAGACAATACCTGGCCGTAGCCTGCTCGCGCAGCCTGCCGCACAGCATGCACGCAGCACGCGCGCGTGGGCATAGGCATGGCGGCCAGCGTGCTGACTCTCCGTCGAAAGTGATGCCGCGAGACATGTCCTGCCATGGGCTGCGGCTCAGCATGCCGACTGTGCCGGGAGCCTGGGCTGGAACTCCAAGTATCCAGCTAGGTCAGTGCCCGGCGTGCCGTGGCTTGCCGGGCACCGTTCTGTGTTCCTGCGATGAGCCAGCCAGACACTGCCTGCGTCTATGTGCACCTGCCGGCAGCGCGGGCACCAGCCGCAGCTGTGCGCTGGCACTGTGCTGTTCCCTCGAGTACGATGCCCCGGTGCACACATGTCCCATGGGCTGCGCCGGAAGACATTGTCAGGTGGGGAGTTTGGTCTGCGGCATCTCGCGAGATGAGTCTAAATGTAAACAGAAATCTCGTGCTGGGAACAAAGGCAAAGCCGTTTGATTCGTGAATTTCCAGGACGAATACGAACCGTGAAAGCGTGGCCTATCGATCATTTAGACCTTCTGAGTCGAAGCTAGAGGTGTCAGAAAGTTACCGCAGGCAGAACTGGCTGGTGGCAGCCAAGCGTTCATAGTCACGTTGTTTTTTACCTATGATGACAGCGTTCAATAGACACTTGAACCTAGAATCAGAGGAAGCAATCACAATTGTCAGTCCCCTCTGGTTGAGAAAGACTCTGAGCCATCACCTGTGCCACCAATGACTGAAGTCCTTTAAGCTGTAGAATCCGGCTAGAACGACCACATGCGCCCGCCGCCCGTCGCTTTACCTTGCTGAATGGCCCAGGCCCCCAAAGGCACGTGTCGTTGGTGAAGCCGCCGAAAACGAGCTGCGAGGGCCCCTTAATTACAACTCCCACCGAGCGGCCGGGTAGAATCCTTTGCATACGACTTAACACGTGACGGGGATCCCAAGTGGCAGAGTGGCCTTGCTCTCACGAGCTCACGAGATCCAGCCTGCGTCGCTTCACCTCCGTCTCCTCTCCTTTTCCATTCAACTTTCCTCCGAAATTGATGAGGCTACACATCCACCTCGGATTTTGGCCCACCGGCCTTGCCAAGTCGACCTTGGCCTTGGGAAGCCTTGCTTGCGTTGCCTTGGAAAGCCTTGCCTTGCCTTGCGTTGGTCTGCCTTGCCTTGCATTGGAACCTCGGGCATGCTGACCCTTGCACGGAGCCTGCCCTCTGTCATGATGAAGTCTGCTGCAGCATGCCCAATGCCGACAGAAATTTTTCTGAACTTGTCATGCCATGTCTCCCGCACCTTCACGCAGGACTACGCCCGCGTGCAACATGCTGGCAAATGTCGCAGAATTTTTCCAAACCTTGCATTGCGCACGTCGTGCCTTGGCCTTTGCACGCATCTGCCTCCTGGGACATGCTGGCCTCCACATTGCCCCATTCAAGGCATTTCGAGAAGCTCAGGCCATTGCGAGCTTGGGAGTTCAGCCCTGGGTTGCAGGATGCCGCGCAACATGCTGAAAAATGTCGGTAGTTTTCCAGCCTTGGCTTGCCTCGCATCTATTGGGCATGTCGGGCCTTGGCCTTCTACGTATTGCCTTGCCTTGGCATGCCGTGGCCTTGGCATTGCCCATTCAAGGGATTTGGAGAGGGTGAGGCTATTGCGCGAGCTTGGGCATGTTGCAGTGGCGCAACCATGCACGCAGCGTGCCCAGGCTGTCAGCCCGCGGCAATATGTCGGCAGGATGTTGAAATGTGGACCGAGCCAATTCTTTAGGTATTATTCAGGGCATTCCGAGAAAGTGAGGCCATGGGAGGTCAGGATGGTTGGCCTTGCCTTGCCTTGGCATGCCGCCACCATGATGTGGCTGGAGCCAGCTATGCTTGCCTTTGTTGGCATGCTGACCTTGCCTTTGCTCCCATTCAACGCATTTCTACTTATGATCTTTTGTAAGCCTGTCTGTGAAAAAACACTTGAAATAAAAAATGTTTATAAAAAAAATCCCAAGTGTGTCTTTTTACTCTAACCCGGACCTTAAGTCAATGAACAAAGACCAGTCCCATCTAACACTATAACATTTGAGTATTGTTGCTCGTTATATGAATTCTAATACCACTTTCCATGGA